>AWOL01S0000739.1:15730-31851 GCA_000715115.1 Nicotiana otophora
CATCACTCAAAGCCTTGGAAATATTCAAGTAGAGCACCAAAATTCTTCACCCTAAAAGGTAAGGCTTCATCACCCCAGCTCTTAATTTCAAACATAGCTATAATGGGGTATTAGTGTGATACTTCATGGGTATGAGGGTGGTTCATCTTGCATGCATGTGATAAAGAGTGTGGGAAAAATAAAAAGTGAACTAGAACCATGAACGTTTTCCTAATTTTTAGTTCAATTTGTATATTGCTAAAATAGATTGAGGTTGCTAAGGGTTCCGGAAAATTGTAGAGTCTAAAGAAGCGCAATTGAGGTATGTTGGCTAAACTTTCTCTCTTGGAATTGAATTCCATAATGTTTCTGTAAGTTTCAAAGTGTGGGTTACGTATTAAAAGGTTATGGCTTTGAGTCGTGTTTCAATGAAAGATAGAATTGTCTAAAAGCTTTTGTACTAAATTCATGCCCATTAGTGGCTGCTTTAACTAATGCTTTGATTTATAAATATATCCAGTGTGATTCGAGTTCTATATACTCATGTGTTGAAATTGTACATTGTCATTTTTGGGGGAGAGTATTGCAAGAGTAAATGGTGTATTGACTGTTTATGATTTTTCATGTGTGTTTCTATTGTTGGTTGGTATGCCTCATTCTTTGGGAAGAAACCATTTGTGTTTGAAGTTTCCATTTCAAATGGATTTGAAGTATATGATTTCTAAAATATCCTATATGTTGATACTTGATGGTGATCTTTGAAATTGAAAGAGGTGAAAGTGTGGAATATGAAATACGGCCATCGTGCCAGGAATAAAGAATCTTGTGAATGGCCTAATGAGCCAAGGAAATATTGTCGTTGTGAATGACTGGAAATACTAATGAGAATTCATACAATGTGAAAGATGTTGAGGTGAGTACAATTGTATTTATGATATTTCTGTTTGCAAATCAAATCAAAACTATTTTTGGGAGCATCATTAGCAATACCGAGGAAGGGTGGGTCATAAGGCCCACACCTGAAACTACACGTGCCGGTGTAGGGGTGGATTGTAATTATTCCCCTTATTTGGGATGAAATTGGAACCTTTGGGAAATTGTGATATTATTCCCCTTAATTGGGATGAAACTGGAACCTTTGTGGATTGGAAAAGTCAACCCGCACGGCATATGTGGGAAGGCGGCCTAGCTGATCGGGTGGAGATCAGACGCCATATTGCGCATATGGTGGTACTACTCTTGGTAACAACTTTCTTTCGCATCACATGTCAAACCACATTGTTCGTGGGGAGATGGCCTAGCCGATCGGGCATGATCGGACTCCGTGCTAATAAAGACGGTGGTATATCGGTGCTAATGATCTCCCAACCAAAATTATATATGAAGTTTGTATTTTGAAAATTATTATGTTTTAACTGGACGTTTGGATATTGTTGATTGTGACTTGCTGTTCCTATGTGTTGCCTTCTCTTATATGGGCATTCTATTTTGAAAGAGGATTTTTAGCCATACATACTAGTGCTAATCGACAGTACTAACGTCCCTTTTGCCGGGGGCACTGCATCTTTAATGGATGCAGGTGGTTCTTCAGCAAGCGGCATTGATCAGTGATAGCAGTACACTCTTTTCAGCTGATTTGGTGAGCCCCACTTCATTTCGGGGTTATGTATCTTTTGTTTCTCATGTACAGTATTTTGAGGTATAGCCGGGGCCTTGTTGCCGACATTTCCATATTACTCTTCTATTGTATTTAGAGGCTCCATAGACAGGTTGTGGGTTATGGTTAATATTGGGAATTGAACTAGAAACGTTGATACTTGGAAATTATGTTTTTCATTAATTCTATAAACTCGTAATGTTTTTGAAAATTATGAATGAAGCTACTAATGGAAATGAAAAGGAAGTTGTTAATAAAAAATTTTCAGTGATTGATTAATGGATTACATCTCCTCTTTATTCATGGATGAGTTTGGGTAGAAGTAAGTCTAATAGGCTTGCTCGGTCGGGTTTTCTCGGTTGAGCGCCGGTCGCGCTCCCTGAGTTTGGGGCGTGACAGCAAATTACATATGAAAAAATATAGAATCTTTACCTTTAGTCATAAAATTATCTTTATTAATTAATTTAGTATATGTCAATTTATTTTCAAAAAGAATAACATATTTAAATAATATTGATTGTATTTTCTAGAATCGTGTGTAATAAATGATTTGGGATTCACATACAACACATGTATCGAAAAGGTATAATATATAAATGCAAATATGATTTATTCTCATGATCTTAAACTTTGAAGTTTGTACATGATCTTCCAAACAAGATATTCCACTTGTATCATCCTTCAATTTGAACGTAAACTTTCACATAGTTATGCATATACCATAGTATTAGTTAATTTATGGATTTCAACTTAGCAATAGAATAAGTTAATTATCATATTAACTAATATATATGCCATTCCTTAATAAAACAAATTTATGTCTAATGTTTCCAAAATCACAAAGTTAGGAAATTAAAATGTAACGACCTGATCGGTCATTTTGAGAATTAGTGTCCCGTTCGATGGCCTAAGGTCTCGAGTAGCTTCGTATTGTGTATTATGACTTGAGTGTATGGCCGGGTTCGGTTTTCGGATGATTCAGGATTGATTTGGAAGAATAATTCTTGTTTTAGAAGATTAAGTGGTAAGAGTTGACCGGAGTTTGACTTTTGTATAGACAGCTCCGAAATGGTGTTTTGATGATTCCAATAGCTTTGTATGGTGATTTTGGATTTAGGCGCATATTCAGATTTGGATTTGGAGGTCAGTAGGTTGATTTGATGCATTTTAGCGAAAGTTGGAAAGTTGCAGGTTTGGAAGGTTGAGAGGTTTGACCGGGAGTTGACTTTATTGATATCGGGTTCGAATTGCGATTCCGAGAGTTGGTATATCTCTGTTGTTTCTTTTGGGACCTGCATACGAAATTTAAGTTCCTTCCGAGTTGATTTGATATGATTCAGCGTGAGTTGTAGAAGTTGATAGTCCATTAGTTTATTAGGCTTGAATTGGGGTGCGATTCATAGTTTTGATGTTGTTTGATATGATTTGAGACCTCGAGCAGGTCCGCATTATGTTATGGAACTTTTTGGTATGTTCGAGTGGGTCCCGAGGGCCTCGGGTGTGTTTCGGATGGACTACGGGCCATTTTCTTCATGCTTTAGAGTAGCCGGTATCTAGTGTGTCTGTTGTTCTTCGCAATCGTGAAGATGAAGCCGCGATCGCGAAGTGATTCTGGGAGCTCAGTGATTTTGTTCATCGCGGGCGCGACTGTGGGCACGCTATCACTAAGGTTCAGCTGATTGTTGTCTGCGTTCGCATTTGAGGTTCCGCATTCGCGTAAGGGAACTGGAGTCTGGTGGAATGCTACTCATCGCGTTCGCGAGATTTGGTATGTATTCGCGAAGGTTGGATAAATTGTTCATCGCGTTCGCGAGGTGTGTTGCACGAACGCTTAGCTTATTTCTCTGGACAGTATTTTGTGCTTCGCGATTGCGAAGCGTGTTCCGCGATCGCGTAAGAGGAATACCTGAGCAGAATTATAAGTACTCTATTTCAAAGGCTTTTGTTATTTTATCACTTTTTGAGTTAGAGAGCTCGGATCTAGGTGATTTTGGAGGGGATTTTCACCATTTGGATTGGGGTAAGTATTCTTGACCAGGATTTGGTTAAATTTCATGATTCCATCTTTGTTTTTATCACTAAATAAGTGATTTGAATAGGAGAGATTGGGGGTTTTGTAAAAACTTTCTAAAACACAAAAATGATAATTTGAAGGCCGATTTGATGTCGGAATTGGATAATTTTGGTATGGTTGGACTCGTATTGTAATGGCTGTTTGGATTTTATGATTTTGTCGGGTTTCGAAGTAAGTGCCCGGGGTTAAATTTCAATTTTCATTAAAGATCGAAGCTTTATTATCCGAAATTATTTCCTATGATTTTTATTTATGATATTAAGTTACTTTGGCTAGATTCGAGCCGTCTGTAGGTTGTTTCACACGAGAAGGTCATTTTAGAGTATTGATTTAGCTTCTTTGAGATAAGTATTTTGTCTAACTTTGTGTGGGGGAACTACCCCTTAGGATTTGGATTGATTGTGTAATTTGAATTATGTGAAAGATGTGTACGCGAGGTGACGAGTGCGTACCTGAGCTTATATGTCAAAATTGACCGGTTTAGACTCTTAGGCTTCTTTCATGCATTTATTTAAAATTGTTAGCACATGTTATATTTTTTATTTGTCATGTTTACTCTCACGTGCTTTATTTGAAGTTGTTAGCACATGTCATATCCTTTACTTGTCAAGTCTACTCTTATATGCTTTATTTTTAGTTGTTACCTCTTTTATTTTAATGTTACCTCTTTTATTATTGAGTTATTCTTAATTAAAATTGTTGTTACGTGATATCCTTTTGTTGTCGGGTTATTTGTAATGGCCCGACCGGTCATTTTGCTTTCTAGATGTTTATTCCCCTAATTATGACTCCTCGTATGTGTTTTTACTATTTTATGACTTGCGGGGATGGTTGGTTTAGGTTTGGAAGGGTTCGGGTTGAAATCGGAACACTTACTTCATTAATAGCGGCCTAAGATGGCCAAGTTTGACTTGAGTCAACATTTTTAGTAAACGACCGTTCATCAGCTGGCTAGTTTGGGAGTTCGTCTTGCAGATTCTAGTGAAGGAGGGGTGCTTGTGCAAAATAGGGCTGAATCATCGCTTGTTGTGGAAGTCAAGGAGAAGCAATACGACGACCCATTGTTGGTATAATTGAAGGAGGGGATTCATAAACATGAGATCACAACTTTTTCTATTGGCATGGATGATGGTACACTAAGGTACCAAGGGCGATTATGTGTTCTAAATGTAGATGGTCTCCAGGAAAGAATCATTACCAAGGCTCACACTTGTAGGTATTCTGTGCACCCGGGCTCTACAAAGATGTATCATGATCTTAAGGAAGTCTACTGGTGGAATGATATGAAGAAGCATATAGTGGACTTTGTGGCAAGATGTCCAAATTTTCAGCAAGTGAAGGCCGAACAACAAAGGCCCGGTGGGTTGGCACAAAACATAGAAATTCCGATGTGGAAGTGGGACATGATCAATATGGACTTTTTGGTGGGACTACCTCTCACACCTCGCAAGTTCAACTCGATTTGGGTGATTGTGGATCGACTCACAAAATCAGATCACTTCTTACCTATTAAGGCTACCGACGCGGCAGAACAATATGCTCAGTGGTATATCAAGGAAATAGTCAGGTTGCATGGCACTCCAGTTTCTATTATCTTAGATCGAGGGGCCCAATTCACGTCCAACTTTTGGAAGAACATTCAGAAAGGTTTGGGTACTCAGGTAAATCATAGTACAACCTTCCATCCACAAACCTACGGGCAGGCAGACCGGACTATTCAGGTGCTCAAGGATATGTTGCACACTTGCGTTCTTGACTTCAAGGGTAGCTGAGATGATCATTTGCCGCTCATAGAGTTTTTCTACAACAATAGTTATCATACTAGCATTCAGATGGCACCGTTTGAGGCTTTATATGGCAGGATATGTAGGTCTCCCATTGGATGGTTCAATATTGGAGAAGCAGAGTCGATAGGGCCAGACCTCATGCATCAGGCTATGGAGAAGGTTAAGATCATTATGGAACGGTTGAAAATTGCTCAGAGTCATCAGAAGTCCTATTCGGATATGCTTACAGGGATTTGGAGTTCAAAGAGGATGATTGGGTATTCTTGAAGGTTTCCCCCGTGAAGGGTATAATGCGGGTTGATAAGAAAGGGAAATTGAGTGCGAGGTATGTCGGACAGTATAAAACCATTCAGAGGATTGGTCAGGTGGCTTACGAGCTTGAACTACCTCCAGAGATGTCTTTAGTGCACCCGGTGTTTCACGTATCCATATTAAAGAAGGTGGTTGGAGATCAGTCCCCTATTATTCCGGTTGAGACTGTAGAGGTTAATGAAGAACTGACTTAAACTAACAGGTCAAAGAGGGCACATGGGAGGCCGAGGAAGAAATGAAGAAGAAGTGCCCTCATTTGTTTGAATAACTATGTATTTATGAAGTTGTGTTCTATGAAAATACTAAGAGTTTACTTTTTAAGAATTATGTTTCACTTGTACAATTAATGTTAAGGGTGTTCCTTTTTGGTAATATACTGCTCATGAGGCCACGGTTGGTGTTGTTTTCATGTTATACTACGGCGTTGGATTATGTATATGTTGTTCGGATTGGTTCCTAGGATTCTCTGATAGGTGGATAGGCCCAGCTATAGGGGAAACTCTGGCAAAATTTTTGGGAATTTTGGGAGTTCGTCAAAAATTTGGAATTGTTGGTGTGTGAAGTAATAGCTGAATCACATTGGATGCTAATGGAAGATTTTGACCCTCATTCGAGGATGAATGATCTTAAGCGGGGGAGGATGTAAGGCCCCGTAAAATTTTACCTAAAACTCGAGGTTTACTATGCGACTGCAGAACCACTTTGTGGGCCGCGGAGTGAAGCAGAATTTGAGCAACTTTTGAGAACCATTATGCGGCCCATTATGTGATCGCATAACCGTTTCGCGGGCCGCACATCTGTGTCGCAGAAGCCAGTATGAGAAATTTTGGAAGGAGGTTCGGCGGTCATATATGCGATCGCAGAATTGGTCTGCGGATCGCAGACCTATCACATACCTGCACAGAAATACCCAGTTCCGGAGGGCCATTATGCAGACAGCAAAAGTATTATGCGGTCCTTTATGCGACCGCAAAACTGCATCGGGGTTTCATTTTTTCTAATTTCATAACCCGACCCTACTTTGATATATAGTTGTTAGGGACCATTTGTAAAGAGAATGTGTGATATTTCTAGAGAGAGGAAGTGCCATAGAGTGGGAGGGGAAGTTCCTAAGCCCTTTGTTCATCAGTTCTTGCTCAAAAGTTGGATAATTGACAAGGAAAACTCACTAGGTCTTCATCCTAGAGGTAAGGTTCTACTCCCTAGCCTTCAATTTTGGGATTTAACTGAAAATAGGTAATGAGAAAGCAATTCTTGGGTGTGGGAGTTGTTCATTATACATGCATGTACTATCAAGGTTTGTGGGAAGATTGTTGAGCTCAATTGGGTAGACTTTGGGTAGTGGGATGAAGGAAATCCACCATAAGAGGACCATGAAATCATAATGTTTACCTAGTGTTTGATAAAATGTTCAAATGAGCTAGAACCATGAACTCCTTCATAATTTGTGTTCAATTTTGGTATGTTTCTACATAGATCAAAGTTTCTAAGATTTTCAAAACATTGTAGTAATTTAAGGAATCTCAAAGCGAGGTATGTTGTCTAAACTGCTCTCTTAGAATTGAATCTCAAGATGTCCTTGTATGTCCCGAGTTGTTCATTATAACTTGACTATTCCGAGAAACCCTTGTGTCAAAAGATATATGTTCAATATGTATTCCAAATGCTCTTGTCATGTTATGTTACTATTTGAGAATGTGTTCAAGGTATGGGTTGCGTATTAAAATGTTATGACTTCAAGTCGTGTTTCAACTGAAAGCTATTATGCCAAATTATGTAGAAATCTCAATGTTTTTAAGAATCTTATTTGCTCACATGTGTACTCAAAGTCTTGAATAGAAATGCTTTGTTGTTGATGATCCGTGATGATGATTGAAAGTGAAAGAGGTGAGCATGAAATATGAAATACGGTCAACGTGGCTAGAATGATATTATGATTGGGCCACTAGTGCAAATGAAACTGAGAAACGTGTAAAAGATATTGAAATGAGTTGTAAATCCTTTAAATAATAAACCATTTGGGAGTATCGTTAATCACCAAGGAAGGGTAGGTTGAAATAGCCTAACCCCGAAACTACACGTGTAGGTGTAGGAGTGAATTGTGATTATTCCCCTCATTTGGGTTGAGATTGATGTGATGAGAATATTCCCTTTTATTAAGATGAGATGATTGCTAGAAAAAGGGTAATGTCGATCCATACGGTATTGTGGTGAGATGGCCTAGGCGGTCGGGTCGTGATCAGACGCCATGCTGCACACATGGTGGTGATTGTGCTTGAAATGGTGATTGAGATAATGATTGAAATCGCAATAGTGATTGTGATTGTGTTTGATGTCTTTGGGTGAGAGGCCAAGCCAATCGGGCCGTGATCGGACTCCATGCTATTATCACGGTAGTATATCGGTGCTAAGATCTCCCAACCTAAAATAATAGAAATTTACTTGAAAAACTTGTCTTGCTCCTAACTTGATGTCTTGGTATTGTTTGAGGCTCCTATTGATTTTATGATTGTTCTCCCTTGTTAATTTACTCATTCTATTGAGAGGGTGTTTAGTCATTCATACTAGTACTATTCCATATGTACTAACGTCTCTTTTGTCGGGGGCGCTTCATCTTTAATGGATGTAGGTGGTTCTATAGCAGGCGACTTTGATCAGTGATAGAGGTAAACCCTCTTCCCAGCTGGCTTGGTGAGCCCCACTTCATTTCAGGGTCGTGCATCTTTTGATCCTCGTGTATTATGTTTTGAGGTATAGTCAGGGCCTTGTTGTTGGCACTATCATCGTACTCTTTTATATCTATTAGAGGCTACGTAGACATAATGTGGGTTGTATGTTGGTGGTGGGACGGTCAAACTAGTAATGTTTTATTTATCCCACTTGTTCCACTTCAAACTATGAAAGTGTATGTAATTTTAAACTTATAAACGATGTAACTAATGATAATGAATTGGTGTTATTGACATGATCCTCTTTGTTGTCTAATTAATGAAATAGATCTCCTCTTTATTCATGAGTGAGTTCGGATATAAGGTATTGTATAGGCTTGCTCGGCCGGGTTATCTCGATTGAGTGCCGGTTGCGCTCCCCGAGGTCAGGGCATGACATATGTGTAACGATACGACCGGTCGTTTAGAGTTCTAGCGTGTTGTTCTGTAGTTTGAGGGCTTAAGTACCTTCACTTTATGTATTATAACTTGCATGTGTGGTTGGTTTTGATTTTCGAGGAGTTCGGAGTTGATTTAGAAGAATAATTCTCAATTCAGAAGCTTTAAGTTGGAAGAGTTGATCTTGGTTTGACTTTTGAGTAAACGACTGCAGAATCGGGATTTGAAGGTTCCTATAGGTTCTTAAAGTGATTTCAGACTTGGGCGTATATTCGGGTTGAGTAATGGATGGTCCGGGAGCGATTCAACGCGTAATCGGAAGTTTGCATTTTGGAAGGTTTGAAATTTGCTAAGTTTGACTTAGAGTGTACTTTACATTTATCGGACACCGGACGGTGTTCTAGGACCTTTGATAGGTTCATTTTATTGAATGAAACTTGTGTGTGAAGTTTGGTCGTGATCCGAAATATCTTAGCGTGATTCGGACATGTTTATCGAAGTATGAATGTTTGGAAGTTAAGAGGAGGTTTTTGTCATCGATTCTTGATTTTGATATTATTCGTGGCATTTCAAGTCTTTGGATATGTTTGGATAAGGTATTAAGACTGGCTGGCATGATTGGATGGGGTCTCGGGGGCCTCGGGTGTGTTTCGGGATGGTTTCAGACCAAGTTTTGGATGATTTGTTGTTGTTGGTGCTGGTTTCTAGTGTTGTTCTTCACAAGCGAGGTGGGATGCTTGTGTTCATGAAGAAGAATTTTTGGCTACTGGGATTTGTGCTACGCGATCGCGAGGGAGGACTCGCATTCATGAAGGTTTGGGGCAAAGGTGCATCGCATTCGCGTAGAAGAAGGTGGGCCCGGAGGCTTGGCCTACGCGTTTGCGGATGAACGGCCGCATACGCGAAGGGTTGGCTTGGCAAGTCATCATGTTCGCGTGCCTTGTCACGCGTTCGCGAAGAGTAAATTGGAGTTGGAGCTGATTTGTGCTTCGCGAATACGAGACACATGCCGTGTTCGCAAAGAGTAGTTTTGGGCAGAATATATGTTGCAAATCAGGAATTTGCTCATTTCAACTCATTTTTCTCTTCCTTGGGCGATTTTTGGGCGGGTTGGAGGAGCCATTTTCATCATATATCATGAGGTAAGTAATTTCCACATATTTTGAGTTGAATACATGGATTATGTATGGATTTTGGACATGGAAATTAGTAGAAATTGTGGAATTTTTGAAGAAAACCTAGAATTTATATTGTTGGATTTTGACCATAGAACTAGGAATAAATTATATATTTGAGTTCATGGTGTTATGTGTAATATTTATCTTCAAACCTTCTGGTAATCCAGGTGCATGGTCCCAGGTTTGACTTTGTTGACTTTTCGAGTGGAGTTGGGAATTATTATGAATTGTTAAATTACGAGTTTTGAGTATATTTTAATTGGTTTGCACGTTGATTGAATAGTTTCGGATTGTTCGACATTGGTTTGAGGAGTTAGAGAGGCATTGGTTTGCACGTTGATTGAATAGTTTCGGATTGTTCGACATTGGTTTGAGGAGTTAGAGAGGCATTTGAGTCAGTTATTGTATTTCAGATCAAGGAGATGGTCCTTGAGGAGGCTCGGAGGTTGTGGTATTTTATTTGGCTGTTCGTTCGTTACAGGGATGGATCATGAGTCGAGGAAACATTTTAGTAGCGAAGGATGAGAAGGAGCATGGTGGGCAAAAGATTAAGTCTATGTATTTCGTTTGAGATGGTGGTTTCTATACTTAGGAAGCTCGAATATGATGGAAAGGAGTTTGCTTGGAATGTAGAAGGATGGGAATGCTTGGTTGTCATTTTAGGATGAAATACAACTTTGATTTTCAAACTTATTGTTGAACCTTCAGTTGATGTTAATGGAATGAACGAATTCCTACGCCGGTGGGTGAGTGTGGACCTAGGAGAATTAACTGATTTCATAGTAGATGTAACTATGGCAATGTCATTGGGAGATGTCAATATGGAATTACACAAGTGGGCTATCTCCTGTGAGCATGTTAGGGGTTTCGTGAATTCTGATAAGGTTCCTACAAACAGTTCTACCTTTTATTCAACGGGAATCATGTACTACAATATGGGCTTGGATCGCGTGAAGGAGATGGTAGGACTACTTGGAGGTTGAGTGTGTGTTTGGGGCTGGTAATTTGTGGTGTGTCATGATTAGTACAACAAAAGCTTGCGAGAAATTTGGCTGAGCAACACTATGAGATCATGGTCGCCATAAGGAGAAGTCATTGTGGATCCTTGGATTTTGCGATTACGGCTTAAAGCTAAGTGGGGGAGCCTACCGTCGATGTTTGGGTCACATGGTTATGTGCCTTTTGCAGTTTCTGGTTAGTGATACATTGGTGGATTAGTTATGACTGAAAAAGAGAACATTAGGGGTAATTTGAGCAAGGAATTTGATGGATGTGTGATATATTTCACCGTATCGATTCATGAGAAGATTGTGGAATGACTCATATTGGATATTTGTTTATGAATGTGACGTGCAAGGGAAAGGATTCATTTGGTTGCTTCTTTTGCAGTGTTCTTGTGCTAACGGAGCACTACTTGGTTGGTTCTATAATCATGACTGGTTTAGAGTGGGCAACTCTCAACAATGGTTCGAGTGGGTTCATGAATTAAAGTGTGGTGCCTAAGGATTTTCGGGTTTGTCGTGTAGCTAAGGATTTAGTTTTGTAGCAGAGTGCGAAAGAGACTTTGAGTATTTATATGAATATCACTGGGTTTGCAATGTGGTGTTAGAGAGATGGAAGATACTACCTCAGATTTGTAGAAGGTCTTTTCAGAATGGGTGTATTAGTCAGAGGTACTATTGAACGCATGAAAAAGTATAAAATGGCTTATGGGTATTAAGGCGACGTGGTCTCATAATGTTAGGTCACTCGGGATACGTGTTGATTGATGTTACATCTCGTATTTTTGTACGTAAAAGTTTTATCGTAAGTTAATCGACGTAGACTCGGGGATGAGATGATCTTGAGGTTATAAGCATTTATGCTATTTATAACAAGCGATAAGTAAGTGCCGTGAAGGATAAAGGGGAAACGAATCAAAGAAAATAAGTTTCGTTGAAGGTTGTCGATTTGGATAAAATACGGTCCGAGCTTCAATACCCGAAATTTATGGGCTAATGCCATACAAGATACCATATGACCACGATAGTAGGGTATATAAAGCATATTAAAAGCGAGTAGTATTTTAAATAATTTGAGACAATTCATAATTACGTGGATGATTAGTTAATAGAGGAATTAGCAAGTTAATGAAGATTATGTGGGTAATTAATTAATTATTGGGTAATTAATTAAAGAGTGGTATAAGATTTAACCCCTCCCCCTAACGTGGAAATCACCCCTTCCATTTAAATGACTAAGTATTAAAGATTGCAAGGTGTCACACTTTGAGAAAGAAGTGTGACACCAAGTTAATTATGTGGGGCCACTTAAGAATAACAATCCATGCATTTTAACGTCATTTTTCTTAAAGTTTCTATTAAGAATAACAATCATAATATCTTCAAGTTTCAACAAAATTTTCCATACATTTTAACGTCATTCCTCTTAAAGTTACTGTTAAGAATAACAAGCATAATCTCTTCAAATTTCAACAAAACTTTCCATACATTTTAACGTCATTTTCTAACTTAATTCAAGCTTCTCATTTCATAGTTACTTAAGGAGAGGTTTCACCAAGATAGTCTTTGCATAAGCAACACGTTTTTCATACAACTTGTTCCGTGTTTTGTCGCAATTAACGTGTGTTAGAGGAGTGTCAAGAGAATCAACTCAGGTATGTTAAGGCTATCCCGTCTTTCTCTTTGGCATGATCTATACGACACAAACGAAATGAGAAAATGCACAACTTTCATAAATTACTCTATTCGTAGAAATGCTAGAGATGTGTATATTCTTGTTTTCCCATAAGTCTTATTATACTATCAGACGTTCATGGGTCTCACAAAATACGTAAGTTGATAAAGTCTATTTCATGATATTAATCAGAGGCATAATGATCTTATGACACTCCGAAAGATTTTATTGACGTACTTATCATGCATTTCATTCATTTACATTGACCCATGACCAGATGGCATTATATACGTGTATATATGTATAATATATAAATATGAGATATGGGAAAAGGTTACGGCATTATATACGCACCACCACCTGATCAGTTGGTATATGTTGATGATTTTGCCTACAGTGACCGAGATGATATGATGGGATGCCCTCTGAGGCTTGATGATATTATGTACACCTATACCTATGCATGACACGATATTTATACACACGTGCATGACATTATAAATATTTCGGGATTACAAAGTTATTCAGACTTACAGGTGGATTTCTTTATTCCATGTTTCATCTATGTCTCTTATGTACTGATTTTTATGCCTTACATACTCAGTACATTATTTGTGTTGACGCCTTATTTCCTGGGGCCTGCGTTTCATGCCCGCGGGTGCAGGTAGACAAGTCGACGGTCCCCCTTCTTAGGATCCTTGATCAGCGAGAGTTGGCGTGCTCCATTTGGTCCGGAGCTGCTTTTGATTTTCGTATGATATGCTTGTATACATGTATGGGTATGACGTGGCCCAATCCTATCCTTGTACAGTTGTATATTCTATTAGAGGTCTGTAGACAGTATGTATAGTTGGATAGTATGTGTCTTTGCCGGCTTCCAGTTTTGGATATGTAGTTGTCTATAGCAGCCTTGTCGGCTCGCCCCACGTATTCCTCACGTATATGTACATATGCCTTTTAGGCAGGTTTCCTTCATGTATGTTATTCTCATAATTCAGCAGATGTTATTCAGGTTTATCTCTTAGACGAATGCTTAGGGGTGTTCGACAGGTAGGACTCGGGCACCCGTCGTGGCCCATCGATTTGGGTCGTGACAAAAGTGGTATCGGAGCAGTTTTATCCTAGGGTTTTCTACAGACTGTGTCTAGTAGAGTCTTGTTTATGGGTGTGTTGTTCACCACACTTATATACAGGAGGCTACATGACATATAGGATGTTATTCTTTCTTCTTATCTTAGATCGTGCGATATAAGAATTCGTATTCCTAATGATATGTTATGCTTTCAGTGAGGCCTCCGAAGACTACAGCCGCCTAGAAGGGAAAGTTCGTGGCTGGTGAGACTACTAGTCGAGCGCCACGAGTTATCAGGGCTCGGGGAGAGTCTCATAGTGAGATTCCATCTCAGACTTCACATACCCCGCCCTCTCCAGAAGAGCTCCGAGGGGCACCAGCTCCAGCGCCCGCCCCTGTACGTTCAGCCCCTCAGCTAGATGCACCAGGTCAAGAGATGAGAGATGCTATTCAACTGGTAACTCAATTAGTACCTGCAAAGGCTCGGCGTCAGGAAGTAGGTATTGGTCATGCAGATAGGTCCGTCAGTGCGAGGGTTCGTGATTTCATTAATTTGGACCCTCCGGTATTCACTGGGGCAGATCCAAATGAGGACCCTCAGGTATTTATCGATAGAATGCATAGGACTTTGAGGGTAATGAAGGCCACTGCGACTGAGTCAGTTGAGCTAGTTTCCTATAGACTCCAAGATGTTGCAGTTAATTGGTACGAGTCTTGGGAATTGTCCAGAGGGGAGGATGCTCGTCCAGCGGTATGGCAAGAGTTTACAGAAGTTTTTCTTCGTCATTATCTAACACCAGAGCTTAGGCAGGCCAGAGTTGATAGGTTCTTGACCCTTCGGCAGGGTAACATGAGTGTGCGGGAGTAAAGTCTTCAGTTTGATTCGTTGGCTAGGTATGCTCCCACTATTGTATCTAAGATGGAGGATCGGGTTCAACGGTTCGTGATGGGGTTAGAGCCGCACTTTCTTAACGATTGTATGTTGGTCTCACTTCAGGCAGACATGGATATTTCTCGTATTCAGGCATACGCTCAGGGTGTTGAGGAGCATAAGAAGAAATAGAGGGCCGATCGTGAGCATGATAGGGCCCAAAATAAGAGAGCGGGGTCTTCGGGTCCCTCTGGTGAGTTTCGAGGTGGTTAGAGATAACAGTACCCGAGGTATCCAGCCCAGCCATCGACTAGCGCACCCCCTCAATTTGGTAGAAAGAGATTTGATCGCTCCACATATTTAGGGCTTGGTCATATTTCCAGGGCCTCAGGTTCTCAGTATAGGGGTGAGTCAAGTCAGATGAGGCCGCCCTTGCCACGATGTGCTCAGTGTGGTAAGCAGCATGCCGGGCAGTTTCATATGGGGTTGGGTGTTTGTTATACTTGTGGTTATTCGGACCATGTTATGAGGGATTGTCCGATGAGAGGTAATGCAAGCATAGCTCAATCAGCGGGATCTATAGCGGGTTCATCATCATCAGTACACCCCCTGGGCATGGTTCACAAGCACCAATGAGTCGTGGTAGAGGCAGACGCGGAGCATCAAGCTCGAGCGGTCCTCATAACAGCATTTCTGCATTAGCAGGACGACAGGATCAGGAGTTATCACCTGATGTTGTTACAAGTATATTATCAGTCTCCTCATATGATGTATATGCACTGATTGACCCAGGTTACATCTTATCATATGTTACTCCGTTGGTTGCTACTAAGTTTGGAATAAAACCTGAATTGGTTAAACGTTTTGAGGTGTCTACACCTGTTGGGGACTCAGTGATAGCTAAGTGAGTATATAGAGGTTGTAAAATAGTAGTTCATAGTCGATCTACAGTAGCGGACCTAATTGAGTTAGATATGGTAGAATTTGATGTTATAATGGGTATGGATTGGTCGGCTTCTTATCATGCCAATGTTGATTATAGATCAAAGATGGTCCGATTTCAATTTCCAGGCGAACCTGTTTTGGAGTGGAAAGGTAATACGGCATCGTCGAGAGGTAGATTTATTTCCTATCTCAAGGTAAGGAAGATGATCAGAAAGGGCTATATTTATCACTTAGTTCAGGTTCAGGATGTGAAAGTAGAGTCTCCAACCATTCAGTCCATCCCTGTGGTAATGAGTTTCTCGATGTTTTTTCCGATGAGCTTCCGGGTCTTTCGCCAGAGCGAGAAATTGAGTTTTTTATTGACCTACTACCA
The DNA here is from genome assembly GCA_000715115.1 of Nicotiana otophora. Classification (NCBI taxonomy): domain Eukaryota; kingdom Viridiplantae; phylum Streptophyta; class Magnoliopsida; order Solanales; family Solanaceae; genus Nicotiana; species Nicotiana otophora. Next base: position 31,762 of record AWOL01S0000739.1, read on the forward strand.
GATACTCATCCAATATCTATTCCTCCTTATAGAATGGCCCCCGCAGAGCTGAAAGAGTTGAAGGAACAACTAAAGGACTTGCTTGAAAAA
>AWOL01S0000739.1:32365-101011 GCA_000715115.1 Nicotiana otophora
AACATGAGTGTTTGCGAGTACATTATTCAATTTGATTTGTTGGCTAGGTATGCTCCCACTATTGTATCTAAGATGGAGGATCAGGTTCATCGGTTCGTTATGGGGTTAGAGCCGCACTTGCTTAACGATTGTATGTCAGTCTCACTTCAGCTAGACATGGATATATCTCGTATTTAGGCATATGCTCGGGGTGTAGAGGAGCGTAAGAAGAAGCAGAGGGCTGATCGTGAGGATGATCGGGCTTAGAATAAGAGAGCGAGGTCGTCGAATCCTTCTGGTGCGTTGCGAGATGGTCAGAGACCACAATACCTGAGGTATCCAGCACAGCCATCGGCAAGCGCGGCCCCTCAGTTTAGCGGTAAAAGATTTGATTGTTCCACATATTCATGGCCTGGTCAGAATGCCACGGCCTCAGGTTCTCAGTATAGGGGTGAGTCAAGTCAGATGAGGCCGCCCTTGCCACGATGTGTTTAGTGTGGTAAGCAGCATGCCGGGCAGTGCCTTATGGGGTTGGGTGTTTGTTATACTTGTGGTTATCTGGGCCACATTATGAGGGATTGTCCGACATGAGGTGATGCAAGCATAGCTCAGCCAGAGGGATCTGTAGCTTGTTTGTCATCTTCAGTAAGCCCCCCGGGCAAGGTTGATAAACACCAATGGTCATGGTAGAGGCAGAGGCAGAGCATCTAGCTCGATCGGTCCTCAGAACTGTATTTATGCATTAGCGGGACAACGAGATCAAGAATCATCACCCGATGTTGTTACAGGTATATTATCAGTCTCCTCATATGATGTATATGCCCTGATTGACCCAAGTTCCACCTTATCATATGTTACTCTATTGGTTTCTAGTAAGTTTGGAATAAAACCTAAGTTGGTTAAGCCTTTTGAGGTGTCCACACCTGTTGGGGATCCAGTGATAGCCAGTCGGGTATATTGAGGTTGTATAGTAGTAGCTCATAGTTGATCTACAGTAACAGACCTAATTGAGTTAGATATGGTAGAATTTGATGTTATAATGGGTATGGATTGGTTGGCTTTTTGTTATGCCAACATTGATTGTAGATCAAAGATGGTCCGATTCCAATTTCCAGGGGAGCCTATTTTGGATTAGAAAGGTAATACGGCGGATGTAGATTTATTTCCTATCTCAAGGCAAGGAAGATGATCATAAAGGGATAGATTTATCACTTAGTTTGGGTTTAGGATGTGAAAGTAGAGTCACCAACCATTCAATCTATCCCTGTGGTTAATGAGTTTCCTGATGAACTTCCGGGTCTTTTGCTAGAGCGAGAAATTGAGTTTGCTATTGACCTACTACCATATACTCATCCAATAACTATTCCTCCCTATAGAATGGCCCCCGCAGAGCTGAAAGAGTTGAAGGAACAACTAAAGGACTTGCTTGAAAAAGGCTTTATCAGACCTAGTACTTCACCGTGGGGAGCACCGGTGTTATTTGTCAGGAAGAAAGATTGTTCCTTACGGATGTGTATTGATTATAGACAGTTGAATAAGGTGACGATCAAGAATAAGTACCCGCTCCCGAGGATTGATAATTTATTTGATTAGTTGCAAGGTGCCAAGTGTTTCTCAAAGATAGACTTGAGGTTCGGGTACCATCAGGTAAGGGTTAAGGAGAAAGATATTCCGAAGACAGCATTCAGGACTAGATACGGGCACTTTGAGTTTCGTGTTATGTCGTTCGGTTTGACCAATGCCCCAGCAGTATTCATAGATTTGATGAACCGTGTGTTCAGACCCTTTTTAGATCTGTTTGTAATTGTATTTATTGACGATACATTGGTGTATTCTCGTTCAGAGGCTGAGCATGAAGAACATTTGCGTACTATGCTCAGAGTTCTACAAAAAGGGAAGTTGTATGCAAAATTCTCAAAATGTGAATTCTGTGTGAACTCTATAGCTTTCCTTGGGCATATCATTTTGGGTGAACGTATCCGAGTTGATACACAAAAGATTGAGGCAGTAAAAACTTGGCCTAGACCCACGACACCGACTGAGGTTCGTAGTTTTCTCAGTTTGGCAGGTTATTACAGGAGATTTGTAGAGGGATTTTCTTCCCTTTCGACACCTTTGACAAAGTTGACTCAGAAGGGAGCAAAGTTTCAATGGACTGATGCTTGCGAACGGAGTTTTCAAGCATTGAAGGACAGATTAACTTCAGCGCCGGTTCTAACGCTCCCAGAAGGGACCGATGGTTATATTATCTACTTTGACGCCTCGGGCGTTGGATTGGGTTGTGTACTGATGCAGCATGGTAAGGTTGTAGCTTATGTGTTACACCCAATGTTTTCATACATGGAAGTACGCCATAAGTAAATTGATATAAGCTCAGAAATGAGATGTTACATTCCGCATTTTCATACGTTAAAGTTTCGTCGTAAGCTAATCGACGTAAGTTCGGGAAGGAGATTATTTTGAGATTATAAGCATTATACTATTTCAAACAAGTGATGAGTAAATTCGTGAAAAATAGATGGTAAGCAAATCAAAGAAAATGAATTTTCATCAAAGTTTTATATGTTGGGGTAAAATACGGTGCAAGCTAAAATACCCGGTATTTATGGACTAGTGCCATACAAGGTACCACATGACCATAATAGTAAGTTGTACAAAGTGTGTTAAAATTGAGTAGTATTTTAAGTAATTTGAGATAATTCTTAATTATGTGGGTAATTGGTTAATTATTGGATTTGTGGATAAATATTTATGTGAAAGTTGTTGGATAATTATAAGGGGGATGACAATCCACGTGGGATTTTGGAAAGTTGGCAGCAAGTTGACATCTAATCATATGCTTAAGGAGGTAGTGGCTTATTTAGAGGATTTTGTGGCTTAGTCACATAAGTGGGGCCCACACCCACTAAATACAAAAGGCTTCTCTAATGAAGATGGTCATTACTTACTAATACTAAGTAACGGATGAAAATGCTTCAACAATTCATACAAGCATTTGAATGGTAGTAACGTGAGTTTTCTTGAAACAAAATTTATATGAGACTTCTTAGCATAATAGCAACGGAATTTTGCGATTCTAAGGGAGTACGGTGCAATCTTTCTCAAGAATATCATACGGATTTTCCCCTACTTCGATCCGCCGTTACGTGTTTTTCGCAAAAGACGTGGGTTAGAGGGATTGCAAACAGAATCGGTTTAGGTATGTTAAGGCTATCCCTTCTTTCTTTTTGTCATGATCCAAATAATACAAATGAAACGAGCAAAATATGCAACTTTCATAAATGACTCTATTCATAGAAATACTAGGGGTGTCTATATTCTTGATTCCCCTTGTGAATTATTATTATATCTTCTGTTCATGGGTCTCAGAAAAATACGTATTTGATAAAGTTTATCGGAAGGCATATTGATTTTTATGACATTCTGATAAATCTTATTAACGAAATTCTTATGCATTTCATGCATTTATATATGTACATTGACCCATGACTAGATGGCGTTATATACGCGTATATTATATTTATATGGGATATGGGAAAATGTTACGACGTTATATACGCACCACCACTTGATCAGCTGGTATGCATTGATGATTTACCCACAGTGGCCGAGACGATATGATGGGATGCCCTCATAGGCTTGATGATGTTATGAGCGCATATACCTAAGCATGGTATGACATTTATACGCATATGCATGACATTGTAAATATTAATGATTCACAGAGTTATTCAGACTTACATGTTGAGTCTTTTACTCCATGTTTCTCTCATGTCTATTGTTTATTGATTTTCATTCCTTACATACTCGGTATATTATTTGTACTGACGTCCCTTTTGCCTGGGGATGCTGCGTTTCATGCCCGCAGGTCCCGATAGACAGGTCGAGAGTCCTCCAAGTAGGCTATCAGCTCAGCAGAAGGTGTTGGTGCGCTCCATTTGCTCCGGAGTTGCTTATTTGGTCAGTATGATTTAGACGTGTATTGTTTGGTATAGCGGGGCTCTGTCCCGAACTTTATGACAATTATGTATTCTTAGAGGCTTGTAAACATATGTCATGTACGTAAAAGACTATATGGCCTTGTCGGCCTATGTTCAGTGTACGAGTGGTTATTTTTGCCTTATAGGCCCGTATCTCTTAAGTATAAGTTGGTATTTCATGTTGTATTCTACTTATCTTCCGGTAGCCTCTCCGGCTCAGTTATCTATGATAGTATAATACGAAAAGATACGTTATGTTGGTACTCGGTTGAGTAAGGTACCAGGTGCCTATCGCGGCCCATCGACTTGGGTCGTGACAAAAGTGGTATCAAAGCAGTTCTGTCCTAGGGATTCTACAAGCCGTGTCTATTAGAGTCTTGTTTATGGGTGTGTTGTGCACCACACTTATAAGCAGGAGGCTACATGGCATTTAGGACTGTCACTCTTTCTTCTTACTCCAGATCGTGTGGTAGAGCTCAATTGTAAGAACTCAATTTCCCAAACTCTATCTTATTCGTAATACAACGATGCCTATGTTTAGAAAGACGGTTGGTGAGAGATATAGCTATGGAAGAGTTAAGTTAGAGGAACTTGATTTTGCATCATGCTTATGATGAGTAAATGTGAGGTTTTTAGCAGATCATGTGTGTACTAAAATGTGTAAGCTTCTTGATAAGGAGCCTTAAGGCAAGAATCGCTACCCATATGGTGAAAGGCAATGAGAGATTCAGAAGATAGATACAAGTTTCAATAAGTAAAAGAAGCAAGATGAAGAAGGGTACGAGACGCCCAGTTAATGAAGATTATCAGTATTTACAATTCAGGCAGAGGAATATAAGCCTTTTGAGTTACCTTCAACAATAACAGAGGTATGTATAATTGTCCACACCCATCTCAGTTATACCCTACTGGGGGCTAAATGTGTAGTTTAAGAAAAGGACGGGATGTCAGGATCCGGCTGGGGTTAGAGTAACCCAAAATGGTGAATGGATTGTTTGTGTTAGTTGACATTTCCGAAGGATATTACAAAGGTGCTAATAGATATCCTTGTGAGATACCCAGATGGTGCACTCTAGAATAGTACAGCTAGATATGAATACTAGAATGTTCAGAATTTGTTTTTACAAAGATAGGCACTGGAAGCATGGAAGGGATAAATATTACCTTAGTGTGGCTCCCGTCCCTAGTAGAGAAAGAACGTTAGGCAACACGAAGAGCCAGTAGATGGAGCAAGGGGAGCTAAAAGCAAAAGAATATCTTGTTCGAGTTTTCAGAATAAAGTGATAGACATAAATGTTAGCGGAAAATAAGGAGAGAGTTAATGAAGCATTATGAGTAAGATATGATACATGTATGACAATGGTAGGAAAAATAAATGACAGTATTACAGATTCTATATACAAGAGAAGGAAAATATGAGATGTGACAGGCCTTAAGGCAACAAAAGAGTTAGGTCATAAAGTCATATCCTCGTTCCGAGAAATAAGTTTGTGACTCTAACGTGATTACCGGAAGGAAAAGTTAGACCCCAGAGTAATAGAAATCAATATGGATTGGTGCACAAGATAAACTAAACATGAATTAGGGACTGAATGATTTGATAATGGTTGACATCATGAGAATTTCAGATTTCATTCCGGCGATAATAGAATGGACAACAGAAGAGGATTCATGAGAAATTTAGAGAATGGTCATTCAGGAAGACACTTCCCTAAAGCAAGCAATGTGAGCAAAGTTCAGCTTAAGGGACTCTATGTGCCAGTTATACTAAGTGTTGACCTCACGAGTAAGGAAATTTATTATCCTTGGTACAAAAGGATTACCGCAAGGCGAGTAAGGGTCATCGATGATGTGAAAAGATGCCAAAGATGAAGAGGTAAAACATCTATACGTAGATCATCGTAGCACTAAATCTTAGTACTCCCCTAAAGGGGGCAATATGGAGTGATGTGACATTAAGACAGAATTAAGTGGTTCTAGTAACTACGGAACGGTAAAGGAAGAATGCGATAAAAATGAGAAAGGAATGAGATTGCACTTGTCCAAATCCTACAGATATGCTATGATTCCAGAACATTATGCAAATATGACATAAAGGAGAGGAAGTAAGGGTTCCTGTTCGAGATGTTATTGATAGATAAGGAGCATATGCGATACATAAGTTAAGGAGATAACCTAAGAAGATTACGAGGAATATTGATATAAGAATGGGCCAACGAGTACTTAGTAGTTGATCCAAGAAGAGCCTAGTTATGGCTAAACAAGAGGACACAGACAAATCAACAGATTGTGCAAGATGAACATAGTGAACCCCAATATGGGGAATTCAATCTCGCAGATATGATATCGTGATCCTTGAGATATATTTAGATAGGAGTTGGGGTAGTTAAAGGTAAATAAAAGAGAATGTCACTGGAAGACAGTCAAAATATTAGTTCAGAAGCAACCCTACAAGCACAAGGGCGTGGAAATAAGTAACTACGGATAATTATAGGAGGGGAAGAACATCAAACATTCTGTCAAGTATACGATGTGATAAGCTTGTAACTTTACAAGAACTAGAAGGTCTCCCTAAATGCTACAACGAACGGCTAGCTGAGGAAATAAGGAAGAAGGCTTCAACCTTAGCACAGTGACCTAAAGAGGAAATGGTCTTGTAACAACAGTCTCACAACAACATTGTATGCACTCTATAAGAAAGTGGCACCTAGCGTGGCTAATGAGCGGAAAATGAAACCAAAAGTAATATTCGAGACCATATGAATTGCACAAAATTCTGACATGCATGGGAACTAAGATAAGCTAAGTATGCACGCAACAAGGGGGCAGAAAGACCAGGAAAAGTAATAGCTTACGTTTAAAGAAAGCTGAGAAGGAACGAAAGAAATTATTCGATCAATGATCCAGAGTTAGTTACGTTATGAACGCACTTCATAGTTCGGAGTATTATCCATGCAGCATATATGTTGGTAATCATACAGCCGTAGAAAATTCCGGTATAAGTTAAAAGAAAGAATTGAGCCCAGATCATAGACAAAGGATTGAATTGTTAGAAGATTATATCATGGATATTCCATAGAGTCTATGAAGGGCTATAGTAATAACTAATACCAGGAGCCGCAGAGCAAAAGATAGCTTAAGCCTACATAAAGGCTGATCAGAAGGAAGAGGAAACTAAAGAGTTACATCAACCAAGTAGATCAGGAGTCTAATTATTAGACCTAGAAAATTACACAAATCGTGATTGAGAACATTACAGAATCACTCTTAATATCAGAGGTACAAAAGAGATTGTACAACAACCATATTTTATAACGTCTCTACGAGAAAGCTAGTTAGAAGAGTACCAGCCTCATAAGAAGTCAGTATGAAGCTCCCACCGGATTGTGTATGCACCAGAGGTGCAAGTATTATAATAGAGCTTCAAGTTGTGGAGGTGAATTATACCTATGTGGAATGGAGGTTATGAAAGGAATATAAGATATGATGCGAGGTTTTAAGGCAAGTAAGGTAAAGGTGAACAACGTATGAGATACTCAAGTGCAGAAGGTTGTGAATGGTCCATACTTTAGATAGAAGGCTAGAAGTGCCGGGATTCAGTATCCAGGAATGATAGCGGCATCGTCAGTGGAATATCTTCCAACCTATGGTTTCTAAGTATCGAGAGGTCTAGCTAAGAGAGTAAAGGGGAGTTAGAGACGATGCGATGTCTCGCTTGATGTTCCAGAATAACACAAGGAAATCTATGGTGCAAGCAAGTTGAAGGAAGATTGCGAGTAGTATAAATAGATATGTGTAGGTCGCAAGCTAAAGTATGGTGAAGCGACAAGGTTTTAGGAAGACAGGAGTAAAAATAAGAAAAAGGCAAGTGTGAAGATGCCAAAAATGGATAAGTCCGTGAAAACAAAAGAACTGATGGTTTCTATAAGTTATGGAAAGTTCAGTATAGCCTGAATGAACTCAAAGGAGTCTAAGACTAATAGCATTTAGAAGAGATGGAATGATGCCCTGGTGGTAGACTAAGGGTATAATTGTGATAAATAAAGGATGACGTTTGGGCCTTCGATTGAGTAATGATTTGATTTCATGGACGGCACGGGATTAGAATACCCCACCCATAAGATTAATCACGGTAGAATGCTATGAAATATGGTTATGGAAGTATGGTATCGCCCCCAGGTGGGTCAGGAAAATCACTTCAGATGTTCCCCGATGAGACGTGAGCCCTAGCGGTGGTGTTACATAAGAGATCAAGTTATCAGTGGTAGATGATAGATAAACATTAAGGTGAATCAACAATGGAGGGACAAAAGTCACAAAATATGGGATAAGCAACGAACGTAACCTGGAGTTTGGTAGCATACCTCAGTAACGATAAATCGAGGTAAGAGTTATGGTATATTATGACCTACTTGGATGCAGTAAATTCATGCGGATAGATAACCGGGCCTATGAAATAAGATATAGCAATATTCGTAAGTTTGACAAAGTACCGAGCGAAGAACTTCAGTAAACCTATAGATGCCCAAAGGGACATCTTGTCAAGCTATGTATATGTTTACAAAGTGAGGCCTAGAGATGGGCTAAAAGTTGGAGGACAAAAAAGAGAAGAGTCGTATAGGCGCACTTACAAGGCTAGAGTCGTACAGGCCGCATGATAGAAGGTAGCAACGGTTACGAGATTGGAAGGATTTCGACCATAAGTCATGGTGTGAGAAAGAGGCCTAAAGGGGGAAATGCCCTGGCCTTTGGAATTATTCATAGAACAGTTGCCTAGATAGAAGGAGAGTACTAAAGTATTTGGAACATAATACATGAAAATGATAAGTGCATCAGTCAACATTCGAGGACGAATGTTCCAAAGGGGGGAATGATGTTACACCCCATGTTTTCATACGTGTAAGTATGCCATAAGTAAATTGATATAAGCTCGGAAATGAGATGTTACATTCCGCATTTTCATACATTAAAGTTTCGTCGTAAGCTAATCAACGTAAGTTCGGGAAGGAGATTATTTTGAGATTATAAGCATTATGCTATTTCAAACAAGTGATGAGTAAATTCGTGAAGGTGAGAGGGTAAGCAAATCAAAGAAAATGAATTTTCATCAAAGTTTGACATGTTGGGGTAAAATACGGTCCGAGCTAAAATACCCGGTATTTTTATGGACTAGTGCCATACAAGGTACCACATGACCATAATAATAACGTGTACAAAGTGTGTTATAATTGAGTAGTATTTTAATTAATTTAAGATAATTCTTAATTATGTGGGTAATTGGTTAATTATTGGATTTGTGGATAAATATTTAAGTGATATTTGTTGGATAAGTATAAGCGGGATGACAATCCACATGGGATTTTGGAAAGTTGGCAGCAAGTTGACATCTAGCCATATGCTTAAGGAGGTGGTGGCTTATTTAGAGAATTTTGTGGCTTAGTCACACATAAGTGGGGCCCATACCCACTAAATACAAAAGGCTTCTCTAATGAAGATGGTCATTACTTACTAATACTAAGTAATGGATGAAAATGCTTCAACAATTCATACAAGCATTTGAATGGTAGTAACGTGAGTTTTCTTGAAACAAAATTCATACGAGACTTCTTAGCATAATAGCAACGGAATTTTGTGAATCTAAGGGAGTACGGTGCAATCTTTCTCAAGAATATCATACGAATTTTCCCCTACTTCGATCCGCCGTTACGTGTTTTTCGAAAAATATGTGGGTTAGAGGGATTGCAAACAGAATCGGTTCAGGTATGTTAAGGCTATCCCTTCTTTTTTTTGTCATGATCCAAATAATACAAATGAAACGAGCAAAATACGCAACTTTCATAAATGACTCTATTCATAGAAATACTAGGGGTGTCTATATTCTTGATTCCCCTTGTGAATTATTATTATATCTTCTATTCACGTGTCTCAGAAAAATACGTATTTGATAAAGTTTATGCGAAAGGCATATTGATTTTTATGACATTCCAATAAATCTTATTAACAAAATACTTATGCATTTCATGCATTTATATATGTATATTGACCCATGACCAGATGGCGTTATATACGCGTATGTTATATGTATATGGGATATGGAAAAAGGTTATGGCATTATATACGCACCACCACCTGATCAACTGGTATACGTTGATGATTTACCCACAGTGGCCGAGACGATAAGATGGGATGCCCTCAGCGGCTTGATGATGTTATGAACGCATATACCTAAGCATAGTATGACATTTATATGCATATCCATGACATTGTAAATATTAATGATTCACAGAATTATTCAGACTTACATGTTGAGTCTTTTACTCCATGTTTCTCTCATGTCTATTGTTTACCGATTTTCATTCCTTACATACTCGGTACATTATTTGTAGTGACGTCCCTTTTGCCTAGGAACGTTGCATTTCATGCCCGCAGGTCCCGATAGATAGGTCGAGAGTCCTCCAAGTAGGTTATCAGCTCAACGGAAGGTGTTGGTGCGCTCCATTTTTTCCAGAGTTGCTTATTTTTTCAGTATGATTTAGATGTGTATTGTTTGGTATGGCGGGGCTCTATCCCGACCTTTATGACAATTATGTATTCTTAGAGGCTTATAGACAGATGTCATGTATGTAAAAAATTGTATGGCCTTGTCGGCCTATGTTTAGTGTACGAGTGGTTATTTTGGCCTTATAGGCCCGTATGTTTTAAGTATAAGTTGGTATTTCATGTTGTATTCTACTTATCTCACGGTGGCCTCTCTGGCTCAGTTATCTATGATAGTATAATACAAAAAGATGCGTTATGTTAGTACTCGGTTGAGTAAGGTACCAGGTGCCCGTCGCGGCCGATCGGTTTGGGTCGTGACATTATGCTTCTAGACAACTAAGAAAACACTAGAAGAATTACCCAACCCATGATTTAGAGTTAACCGCAGTGATTCATGCACTAAAGATGTGGAGGCACTACTTGTATGGGATTCATGTTGATATCCATATGGATCATAAGAGCCTCCAGTATATCTTCAAGCAAAAGGAATTGAAATTATGACAAAGGAGATGGTTGGAGCTACTTAAAGATTATGACGTTGATATTTGATACCATCCGGGGAAGGCGAACGTGGTAGCGGATGCCCTCAGCCGTAGATCTATGGGTAGCCTGTCATATTTATAGCCAGAGAAGAGGGGAATAGCCCATGAGCTTCATCAGTTATCTAGTCTTGGAGTTCAGTTACTGGACTCAGATGATATTGGAATTACTATTCATAATACGGCAACATCCTCGTTAGTAACTGAAGTGAAGGAATGCCAGTACGAGAATCCTGTGTTAGTTCATTATAGGGATACCACCCCTCAGAAGGAGAAGACACCGTTTGAGATTACAGAAGATGGGGTCCTCAGATATCGAGGACGATTATGTGTCCCTAATTTTACAGGGCTGCATCGGCAGGTTATGGGAGAAACTCACTATTCTCCTTATTCTATCCATCCAGGAGCAACCAAAATGTATCATGATATCAGGGAAGTATATTGGTGGGATGGAATGAAAATGATATAGCAGAGTTTGTTGCTCAGTGCCCTAACTGTCAGCAGGTCAAGATTGAGCATCAAAAACCGGGTGGATTATTGTAGGCTATAGAGATTCTGACTTGGAAGTGGGAAGTAATCAATATGGATTTCATCGTAGGCCTACCTCGTACCCAGCATAAGTTCGATTCTATATGGGTGATTGTTGATAGGCTTACAAAATCAGCCAATTTTTTGCCCGTTAGGACTACGTATTTCGTAGAGGATTATGCAAGGCTTTATATTAAGGAGATAGTACGACAGCATGGTGTCCCTGTATCTATTATCGCGAATAGAGGAGCTCAATTTACAGCTAACTTCTGGAGGTCCTTCCAAAAAGGATTGGGGACTCTGGTAAGTCTTAGTACAGCATTTCATCCCCAGACAGACGGTCAAGCTGAGCGTACTATTCAGACACTTGAGGATATGTTACGGGCTTGTGTGATAGACTTCAAGGGTAGCTGGGACGATCATCTGCCGCTTATTGAGTTCGCGTATAATAATAGCTATCATTCCAGTATTCAAAAGGCTCCATACGAAGCTCTTTATGGACAGAGGTATAGGTCACCTATAGGATGGTTCGATGTTGAAGAAACTACTTTAGTAGGACCAGAAGTGGTACAACAAGCAATCGAGAAAATTAAGCTTATACATGAAAGGCTATTAGCAGCTCAAAGCCGTCAGAAGTCTTATGCGAATAATCGACGGCGAGACTTGGAGTTTCAGGTTGACGGCTGGGTATTCCTAAAGGTATCACCGATGAAAGGTATTATGAGGTTCGGTAAGAAAGGAAAACTTAGCCCTCGGTACATTGGACCATATAGGATCATACCAAGGTAGGCCAGGTAGTATATGAGTTAGACTTGCCTTCGGACTTGAAGTCTGTACACCCAGTCTTTCATGTGTCTATGCTCCGAAAATGTATCGGGGATCCTTCTAGAGTTGTGTCAGTTGATGATGTTTAGGTCACAGAACAACTATTGTATGAGGAAACTCCCATTGTTATACTAGATAGACAGGTATGGAAATTGAGAACTAAAGACATAGCTTCGGTGAAAGTGCTTTGGAGAAACAATAATGTGGAAGAAATAACTTGGGAAGCAGAAGAAGACATGAAGTCTAGATATCCTCACTTATTTCCTCTTCCAGAAAAGGATCTGACTGAGACATCACAGCCTTAAGGTACGTGTATGGATTCTTGTATTAATTATTATCATTGGACGTGTGAGGCCATTGTCATGAGTGACAATTGCGGTCCTATGTGGCATTGAATTATTGAGTTTTCTACAGAAAGAGTTGACAGTAGTACTGTTACAAAGGCAGCTCTGCCAAAGTTTATATAGATCTCAGGGAGTTAAACATTCGAGGACGAATGTTTCTAAGGGGGGGAGGATGTTACATCTCGTGTTTTCGTATGTAAATGTTTCGTCATAAGTTAATCAACGTAGACTCGGGGATGAAATTATCTTGAGGTTATAAGAATTTATTCTATTTATAACAAGCGATAAGTAAGTGTCGTGAAGGATAAAGGGGAAACGAATCAAAAAAAATAAGATTCGTTGAAGGTTGTCGATTTGGATAAAATACGGTCCGAGCTTCAATACCCGGCATTTATGGACTAATGCCATACAAGGTAGCCCATGACTACGATAGTAGGGTACATAAATTATATTAAAAGTAAGTAATATTTTAAGTAATTTGAGATAATTCTTAATTATGTGGATTATTGGTTAATAGGAAAATTAGCAAGTTAATGAAGATTATGTAGGTAATTGATTAATTATTGAATAATTAATTAAAGAGTGGGATAAGATTTAACCCCTCCCCCCAACGTGGCAATCACCCCTTCCATTTAAATGACTAAGTATTAAAGATTGCAAGGTGTCACACTTTGAGAAAGAAGTGTGACACCAAGCTTAATTATGTGGGGCCACTTAAGAATAACAATCCATACATTTTAACGTCATTTCTCTTAAAGTTTCTGTTAAGAATAACAATCATAATATCTTCAAGTTTCAACAAAACTTTCCATACATTTTAACGTCATTTCTCTTAAAGTGTCTGTTAAGAATAACAATCATAATCTCTTCAAATTTCAACAAAACTTTCCATACATTTTAACGTCATTTTCTAAGAACTTAATTCAAGCTTCTCATTTCATAGTTACTTAAGGAGAGGTTTCGGCCAAGATAGTCTTTGCATAAGCAACGAGTTTTTCATACAACTTGTTAAGTGTTTTGTCGCAATTAATGTGTGTTAGAGGAGTGTCAAGAGAATCGACTCAGGTATGTTAAGGCTATCCTGTCTTTCTCTTTGGCATGATCTATACGACACAAACGAAATGAGCAAATGCACAACTTCCATAAATTACTCTATTCGTAGAAATGCTAGATATATGTATATTCTTGTTTTCCCATAAGTCTTATTATACTATCGTCTGTTCATGGGTCTCAGAAAATACTTAAGTTGATAAAGTCTATTTCATGATATTAATCAGAGGCATAATGGTCTTATGACACTACGAAAGATTTTATTGACGTACTTATCAAGCATTGCATTCATTTACATTGACCCATGATCGGATTGCATTATATATGCGTATATATGTATAATATAATATATATATATATATATATACATATATATATATATATAGGGGGGATATGGGAAAAGGTTACGGCGTTATATGCGCACCACCACCTGATCAGTTGGTATATGTTGATGATTTTGTCCACAATGGCCGAGATGATATGATGGGATGCCCTCAGAGGCTTGATGATATTATGTACACCTATACCTATGCATGACAAGACATTTATACCCACGTGCATGACATTATAAATGTTTCAGGATTNCCACAATGGCCGAGATGATATGATGGGATGCCCTCAGAGGCTTGATGATATTATGTACACCTATACCTATGCATGACAAGACATTTATACGCACGTGCATGACATTATAAATATTTCAGGATTACAAAGTTATTCAGACTTACAGGTGGATTTCTTTATTCCATGTTTCATCTATGTCTCTTATGTATTGATTTTTATGCCTTACATACTCAGTACATTATTCGTACTGATGCCCTATTTCCCGGGGCTTGCGTTTCATGCCCGCAGGTGCAGGTAGACAAGTCGACGGTCCCCCTTCTTAGGATCCTTGATCAGCGAGAGTTGGCGTGCTCCATTTGGTCCGAAGCTTCTTTTGATTTTGGTATGGTATGCTTGTATACATGTATGGGTATGACGTGGACCAATCTCGTCCTTGTATAGTTGTATATTCTATTAGAGGTCTGTAGACAGTATGTATAGTTGGATAGTATGTGGCCTTGCCGGCTTCCAGTTTTGGATATGTAGTTGTCTATAGCAGCTTTGTCGGCTTGCCCCACATATTCCGCACGTATATGTACATATGCCTTTTGGGCAGGTTTCCTTCATGTATGTTATTCTCGTAATTCAGCAGATGTTATTCAGGTTTATATCTTGGACGAATGCTTAGGGGTGTTCGACAGGTAGGACTCAGGCACCCGTCGTGACCCATCGGTTTGGGTCGTGACAATTAATGTCCGTTATGTGTTGGAAAAGCAATATGGCTTCAAAGGTAAGTCAACAGTAAATCGAAAGAATTTGAGTCAGTTAGTAGTGATTTGGGATCAGCATGGTAAAGGAAATGATCGATTTCTTTAGTGTGGTAAAGCTATACAGGTGTTCGTGTCTATACTTGCGGGATTTGCAGTATCCGTAATATGATTTATTTGGAGGTATTTAATTTTGATGGTTTTGTTATGTGTGAATGGATCCTGAAAGAATTATGGCGATTTAGAACACGAGTTGAGGTTTGTGTTTCCTGTGGTTATGAAGAATTTGGTTGCATCTTGCGATTTTCCCTCATAAAATGAGTCGAATGAAAGGTTTCTAGCCAAGGAAGTATTTATTCTACTGGTGGTTCGGGAGTTATGATGAAATTCTTGTACTCTCACATAGCAGCATGATAGGTGCAGTGAGCAGTATGGAATTGGAATTGAAGAATCAAGGTTATAGTTCAATTTTAATAGGAATGTCACAAACTCAGAGGACTGGGCTAAGGTTTTAAATGTTCAGAGTATGATGGCACAATTTTCGGGTAGCCTGAGGATAGTCTGGTTTAGTGGAAGAAGTATTGTGCGTTGATTTGAAGATGCTTGACTAGCACTACAGAAATAGCATGATCGGTAGCCACTCAGATTTTGTTACCTAGTGCAGAAGGTTATGGGTGTACCTTCCATGAATTGATTATGTAGGTATGATGTTTCAGTCATTTAAGTAGTATAGATTGAGGTTATGTATGGGGATTCGGGTGCTGTCGCGGATTGGAGAGTTTGTCTGAGAAACGCACCATTACTGTGGTTGCAAATAGTGGGAGTTTGTTCAAGATTCAAAGTTTGTGTGTATGTGTCATGAATGGGGTCATTGTAGATCTTGAAAGGATACTTACCTATTTTGATATGTTCGGAATCAATTTAGAGGTCCATTAGTGGGCCTAATGTTGAGGTATATTCTACACCAGATCGAATATGTTTATGAAACATAGCATTTGTGTATGGATGAATCTTCCGGCATAGTTGATGTTATTCCCGTCGTCGTCTATTTCATGTGTTACTTTTTTATGCCATGTGGGTTGTGAGGCGATTTGATTATTCACATGCATGTGGTGGTCCTGTATAGCTTGTGGTGTCATGCGAGCGAGATGGCTCTCGAGATGCTGATGTGTTTATTGCACCTTAGTCGTGCTTGGGCCTTTGTAGCGCATGGCATTATCCGTCTCCCCAGGGTTATGTTTATTCACTTGGCGTGCTCGTGGTTGAGATATCTATGTTTATCGAGTATGAGCATGGGTATTCCCTTATTAGGTATTATGTGTGGATCAGGTAGCAAGCCGCCACGAGTATGATATTTGGATCAGGTTGCTTGCTACAACGGTATCATGTGGGGATCGGGTTGCATTCTGTAATAATGAGATGTTGGGTATGGTTCCTTGTACTCATTTTTGTGTGTTTTTCTTCTCATCTTTGAGATAGGATCATAGCATTCATTTGGTTGTTTTATTCATTATGGTCTGGATAGTTCTGTACTCGGGTTCGCTTTTCCTTATTGGTCATATTTGAGTGGTGGCTTGTTGGTGCATTGATGATGTCGTATGAGATTTTAGATGGAGTTTGATGTGGCTTATTGCCAGAGCAGCTTGTACTGGGTGAAACGAGGTTGTTGGACCCGAAATAAGTGCGATCAGATTTATATAATATATATTGGAAGGAAAATATCACTAATTAGTTCGGAATGAGGATAGTTCTCAATTCGGATGCTTTAAGTTGGAAGAGTTCATCAAGGTTTGACTTTTGAGTAAACGACTCGGAATCGGGAGTTGAAGGTTCCTATATGTTCGTAAGGTGATTTCTGACTTGAGCGTATGTTCGGGTTGAGTATCGAATGGCCAAAGAGCGATTCGGCGCTTATTATCCAAAGTTTGAATTTTTAAAGGTTTAAAATTATTTAAGTTTGACTTAGAGTGTATTTTGGCGTTGTCGGACTTCGAACAGTATTCTGTGGACCTTAGATAGGTCCATTTTATTGATTGGAACTTGTGTGTGAAGTTTGGTCATGATCCGGAATGTCTAAGTGTGATTCGGATATGTTCGGCGAAGTATGAATGTTTGGAAGTTAAGATGCGGTTTTGGTTGTCGATTCATGATTTTGATGTTATTCGTGGTATTTTGAGCCTTTGGATAGTTTGGGTAAGGTATTGGGACTGGTTGGCATGATTGGACGAGGTCACGGGGGCCTCGGGTGTGTTTCGGACCAAGTTTGGTTGATTTATTATTATTGGTGCTGGTTTCTAGTGTAGTTCTTCGCAAACGCGGTGGGATGCTCGTGTTCACGAAGAAGGACTTTTGGCTGCTGGGATTTGTGCTACGTGTTCACGAGGGAGGACTCACGTTCGCGAAGATGTGGGGCAGAGGTGCATCACATTTGCGTCAAGTGCGTCGTGTTTGCATAGGAGAAGGTAGGCCTGGAGGCTTGGCCTACGTGTTCGTGGATGAATGGCCGCGTTCGTGAAGGGTTGGCTTTGTAAGTCATTGCATTCGCGTGCCTTGTCTCGCATTCGTGAAGAGTAAATTGGAGCTGGAGCTGAGTTGTGCTTCGCGAACGCGAGGCACCTGCCGCGTTCGCGAATGGTAGTTCTGGGCAGAATATATGTTGCAAATTGGGAATTTGCTCATTTCAACTCATTTCTCTCTTGCTTGGGCGATTTTTGGGCGACTTGGAGGAGCCATTTTCATCATCTATCATGAGGTAAGTAATTCCCACATATTGCGAGTTAATTACATAGATTATGTAAGGATTTCGGACATGAAAATTGGTAGAAATTGTGGAATTTTAAAAGAAACCCTAGAATTTATATTTTTGGATTTTCACCACGGAATTGGACATGAAATTAGGAATAAATTATATATTTGAGTTCGTGGTGTTATGGATAACTTTTATCTTCAAAGAATTTCAGAATCCGGGTGTGTGGGCCCGGGGATTGACTTTGTTAACTTTTCGAGTGGAGTTGGGAATCGATTTGAATTGTTAAATTACTAGTTTAGAGTATATTTTGATTGGTTTGCACGTTGTTTGACTAGTTTCGGATTATTCGGCATTTGTTTAAGGAGTTAGAGAGGCGTTGGAGATAGTTATCGTATTTTGGAGTAAGGTAAGTCTCTAGTATAACATTTTGAGAGGAATTTATCCCATATGTGTTATATTTGCTATGTGCTACATGTTGTGGGAGTTGCGTACGTATGAGGTGATAAGTGTCTCTGCGTACACTAGAATTCATGCTTAGGTCGGGGTAGACTTAGACTCACGCCATGCTTTAATTGCAATATTTGAGATATCCTTACCTGTTTAATTGCTTTAATTTACATTTTGCCTGAGACTATACTTGTCACGACCCAAAACTCACTATAGGCCGTGATGGCACCCAACGTGGCCATTAGGCTAGCCAACAGTGAACTACCAACTTAATTATGAACTTTATTATTCTCGAAATCGTGAATTTTATTAGATAAAGAAATCAACGCATTAAAATCATGGAAACTTAATGTTTTAATAGAATAGATAATAAAAGTGTGTAAATGCTAAGTTAAATCACAAACAACTTCTAGAACATCCCAAAACCCGGTGTCACAAGTGCATGAATATTTACAAAGGAGTACAATAATAATACAACATTTGTCTGGAATGTAAATAAGATTGGATAGAGTAAATGGTACGATGGAGACTCGGTGGGCTGCGATACGTAGCCTGGAATGCATCTCACCATAAAGTCTGCTCAACAACTACGCCTACTCGCCAAGATGACCATCAATTGAACCTGTCAGATCCTGCCTATTTAGTGCAGAAGTGTAGCATGAGTATGTAAATCAACGCATACCTAGTAAGTATCTAGCCTAACCCCAGAAAAGTAGTGACGAGGGGCCGACATCGACACTTACTAGAAGTCCAATAAAGCAATATAATAAATCATAAACAGATATGAAGCACACAACAATAATGGGGTAAATCTGTAAGTTACATAATCTTCCAAAATTTCTTTTAAAGGGACTGATATTCTACCTCAACAACTCAGATATATCAAGTGCCAGTATCAAACGGATAAGGAATACCATATAAAAGGCTAGGCATCAGTGGAAGGATAATCTCGTGAACATTCGAACTGTCGGCGATATAATGCAGGATTATGCTGAGGTCGTTCGACCCGATCCAGAATAATGTGTACACTGCCGAAGGTCGAGCGGCACGAACCATAGAAGTATCTGTAATAATGCCAAGGCGTTCGGCCTGCTCCACAAGAAAGGAAGAAACATATCGAATTACGAGTCACATGCTTTCAACACAGATACAGGTGCATAATAATAAATATACCCCTTTACGTTTATCAAATATTTTGGCAACAACTCAAGGTGATAAAGCTCGGCCTAATATATTTATATGTTTCTAAATCAATTTCAGTTATAATTTCAATTAATTAAGCTAGCAAAATGAGTCCACACAATTCAAATATTACATGATAAAGTCCTAAGTCTACCCGGACATAAATATGCTTTAGCTACGTACGGACTCTCGTCACCTCGTGCACACGTAGCACCCACAACTAGTAGCACATAATAATTACATCAATTAGGGGTAGTTTCCCCCTCACAAAGTTAGACAAGAGACTTATATCGCTCCGAAGTTCCATAACTGGATCACACGCCTCTCTTACAATCAAACCAAATCTCATCGGTATGAAACCTCTTGTTGAGACGAGAACAACGCCACAAAAATTACCTCAAACGGAGCTCCAGAACTCAAGATATTCCCAAAATACTAATATTCTCGATTTAAAACATTGTCCAGATGATATTTCTTCATCGCCTTCGCGGGAGACCTTCGCGTTCGCGAAGCGCAATTTTTTGCATTGACTGGTCAACCCAGAATTCCTTCTTCACATTCGCGGAACGTCTCTCGTGTTCGCGAAGAACAAAGCTTCGCACCAGAAACTAGCAATTTTGTCTGACACGGAAATGGGCATAACTCTCTCATACGACATCGGTATTCGACGATGCTTGTTGCTATGACTCCGTAATTACGTTACGGATCTAATGGTTCAATACAATAACAAATCAAAGGTAGTTTGCTCAATATAGTATCCTTTATACCCAAGAAAATGACACTGAAACATGAAATAATAGCGCGACACAACCCAAACACATTTGAAACACATCCGAGGCCCCCGTCCAATTACAAAACCAGTCCCAAAATATAACACGAACCTGCTCGAGGACTCAAATCACACCAAACAACATGAAAACTATGAATCGCTGATTGAAACCTTTCTTTAAACTTTCAAATATCCAAACTTCGACGAACGCATCCGATTCATACTTAAACATTCCAGAATAACGCCAAACTTTATGCACAAGTCACAAATCACGAAACGAACCTATTCCAAGCCTCGGAACCCCAAACGGACATTGATAATACCAAATTCCACCTCAAACCAAACTTAGGAAATTCTAAAACCTTCAAAATGCTAACTTTCCACAATAAATGTCGAAATACTCCCGGGTGACCCGATACTCAATCCGAATATACGCCCAAGTCCGGAATCATCATACGAACCTATTGGAACTTTCAAATCCTGATTCCGAGATCCTTTACTCAAAATTCAAATCTTAGTTAACTCTTCCAACTTAAAGCTTCTGAATTTAGAATTTTCTTTCCAAATCAACTCCGAACTTCCCGAAATTCAATTTCGACCGCACGTACAAGTCATAATACCTGAAGTGAAGCTACTCTAGGCCTCAAACTGCCAAACGACGTGCTAGAGCTCAAAACGACCGATCGGGTCGTTACATTCTCCTCCTCTTAAACATATGTTCGTCCTCGAACGTACCAAGAACTATTCCAGAGTTATCCAAAATCACTATTTAACAGCTCGTGCACCTACCCATGCCACCGCAACCCATGTGAGCACATTAGCTTGAGCCAGACTGAAGATCCTAATTATAACCTTAGCTAACAAGACTTAGAACCAAATTCCAACATCCGAAATTCTCCACGAGACCCAATTGTAACATACGAACACCGCATCAATCACTACACACTATACCAAAACATGATCATGCACCTATGCTGAAATCACACCATGCACCACATAAGTCGGTTGCCCATAATAACATCCTCCGACCACAATAGCTGCAATTTCACAAATCTGATTCACGTAGTACACCCATAACACATATAAGCCGTGTTCCAATTCTCGCAATTCTATCACGACGAAAGAGATGTGTAGAAACTCATAACCACCTACCGAATCAATAAATCATAGAGTCTCTCCTCTGGACAGGAACCATTACCTCATTCTGAACAGAATAATGATATTTTCCCCTTCATATACCCTACATAATTCTGATCGCACTAATCTCAGGTCCAATGACCTCGTCTCACCCAATACAAGCTGCTCATGCAATAAGCTACCTCGAACACCGTCTAAAATCTCATACAGTGCTATCAAAGCGCCAACTAGCTATAACTCGAATGTGACACATAAGGAAGAACGAACTCTGGAAAATAACTACCCAGCCCGCGTAATGAATAAAACAGCCAAAAAGAGGCTATGAAACTTTCTCAGAGAATGAGAAACAAAATACAAAGAAATAAGTATAGGGAACCATACCCAACATCTCACTGTTGCGGCGTGAAACTCGATCCACACATGATACCGTTGCAGCGTGCAACCCGATCCAAATAACATACTCGTGGCGGCGTGCCACCTGATCCACACATAATAATAAAAAAGGAAATACCCATCAAGCCATAATGTTTATACCTACGAAATACCCGAATATCGGCCACAAGCATGCCAAGTGCATAAATACGATCTGGGGAGACGGATAGCGCCATATGCCACAAAACTCGAGTTCATAACGACAAGATACACCGGACCATAAAACCTGTGCGAATAATCAAGTCATCTCACAACCCACATGGCATAATATAGTATTACATAGGATAACCGATAACAGGAATAACATTCAACACCCAAAGACTCCTCCATAAACATTGTTATGCTAAATGAACACATCCGACCTGACGTAGAGCATACATTCACATTAGATCTATTAGTGGACCTTAAACCAATTTCGATCATCCCATACTGGGCCAATAACCTTCTAAGAATCCACAATGAACCTATTCATGACACATAAGAGTAACCGTCAAATCCGGAACAAACCCCCACATTCTGCAACCAAAGAAATAGAGCGCATCTTAGTCATAATCTCTCCTATTTGTGATTGTATCAAAATCTCCATACCTGATTTAAGTTTCCAACAATCGGATGACTAACACGTCCCACTTATACGATCTTCCTATGGGATATACTCCCACAACCTTCCGCACCAGATAGTAAAATCTGAATGTTAATGGCCATCGACCATGCTATTTCTATAATACTGGCCAAGCATGCGCATTTCAATACACAAAATCTCTTACACTTGACACCGTTCTCAGGTGACACTAAAGAAAATGCCAGCTTACTCTGAACATCTGAATTCTTCCCTGCTCATCCGAGCTCGTGACATTCTTATCTACATCGAGCCGCAACCTTGATCCTCAACTTCCAATTCTCATGCCGCCCACCGCACCTATCATGTCGCTATGCGAGAGTACAAGAATTCATCATAACCCCTGAACTACTAGTAGAATAAGCACTTCATTGGCTAGAAACCTTTCACTTAACTCATTGTAGAAGAACCATTGCCACACGCAACTGAATTCCTATAACCATAGAAAATACAAACCTCAACTCGTGGTCTAAACCGCCATATCTCTTCCGAAATCCATTTATACAACAAGGCCATTTGAATCAAATACCTCCCAAATCAATCAAATTATGGTGGTTGTCAAGCCCGCACGTACAACCATAAACCACATGTATAACTTAACACACCAAAGGAACTGATCATTGCCACAATCATGCTGATTCAACCATTACTAACCGACCCAACTTCTTCCAATTTACTCTTGACTTGCCTTAGAAATAATAATAGTTCCATTCAAAACATAACGTAAACCAACAACACTCATCCCGAGTGACTTAATTCACGAGACCACATCGTTTCAATACCCATTAACCATCTCATACCCTTCTTATGCGCACAATAGCACCTCCAACTGGTACACTCATTCTGAAAGATACTCTACAAATCTGAAGTTGTTGCCTCCCATTTCTCTAATACTGCAGTGCAGACCTGATGATAACATAGAACACTCCAAGTCCCTTTCATAACCCACTGTAAAAACTCGATCCTTAACCACACAACGGACCCGAAATCCTTAGGCACTGCACTTTAATTCTTGAACCCACTAGAACCATCGTTGAGAGTTACCCACTCTGACCTGGTCCCGAATATAATCAAACTCCAACGCTCTGTTAGTACATGAACACTCCCAAAGAAGCAACCGGATGAATCACATCCACAAGAAGCATAAACTCAAAGTCTTCCCAAAACCTGCACATGAATCGATAAGGCAAAATATAGCACAAATTCATCAAGTTCTTTTCTCCAATTACCCCTGATGTTTTCTTTTCTTAGTCATAAATGATCCACCAATGCACCGATAACCAGAAACCGCACAAGAAGACAACCACGTGATCCAATAGTATACGGTGGGCTCCCCCACTTAGCTTTAAGCTACCATCACATAATGTAAAACCCACAAAGATTTCTCCTTCTTAATTACCATAATCTCTCACCATCAACCCGCCAAATTTCTTGTAGTCTCTTGTTAAACTTTTCATGAACATTCCGAATTATCAGCCACAATCGCATATTCGACCTTCTGTCGGGTACTAAGTAGAATTCTTCATAGAAACTTCATCAAAATCACACAATCGCTAACCCGCTCACAGGAGATAACACACTTGTGGGATTCCATTTCGACATCGTCCAACGACATTGCCCTGGTTACCACTACCACGAAATTAGCAAACCCCTCCTGAGCCCATGCTCGTCCACCAACTGTAAAAGTATATTCATGACATCAACTGAAAGTCCGACAATACATTCCAAACTCGAAGTCACGTCGCATCCCATAACGATAATCAATCTTTTACACCCCTTTTCATTCCAAGCAAACTCCTTTCGGTCATATTAATCCTTCCTCGGTGCAGTAGCCACCGTCCCAAATGGCATTTATGAACTTGGTCATTGTCCACCATAATTCCCAAATCGCTCTAAACTTTTCTCAAGGCATGTGGCTATCCTACCACAGAATCCACATGCTACTCTGCCACTCCTACTTCGGTTAAACCATATCCTCTAAGCAACTTCTCGACCTCGACTTTTCATACTTGACCTGTTAGCGATTCAACCACCGCGAATCACCTCCCACAAGGTCCTTCCTTGTCACGACCAAAACCGATGGGCCGTGACGGGCACCCGATGCCTTACTCAACCGAGTACCAACGTAACGTATTTTTCTTATTACATCATCATATACACGTGATATACGGGCCTAATAGGTCAACATGATCATTAATAAACTCAAAACATAGGCCGACAAGGCCGTACAATCTTTCATATACATGACATCTATCTACAAGCCTCTAAGAATATATAATTGTCATAAAGGTCAGGACAAAAGTGGTATCAGAGCAATTCTGTCCTAGGGAGTCTACAAGCCATGTCAAGTAGAGTCTTGTTCATGGGTGTGTTGTGCACCACACTTATAAGCAGGAGGCTACATGGCATTTATGACTGTCACTCTTTCTTCGTACTCCAAATTGTGTGGTAGAGCTCAGTTGTAAGAACTCAATTTCCTAAACTCTATCTTATTCATAATACGACGATGCCTACATCCAGAAAGATGATTTGTAAGACATATAGCTGTGGAAGAGTTAAGTCAGAGGAACTAAATTTTTGCATCATGCTTATGATAAGTAAATGTAAGATCTCCAGCAGATCATGTACACACTAAGACGTGTTAGCTTCTGGAAAGGGAGCCCCAAGGCATGAATATTTATCCACCCATATGGTATAAAGCAACGAGAGATTCATAAGGTAAATACAAGCTTTAAAAAGTAAAAGGAGCAAGGTGAGAAGGGTACGAGGTATCAAATTAATGAAGATTATTGGTATTTACAATTCAGGCAGAGGAATATAAGCATTCTGAGTTACCTTTAACAGTAACGGAGATATATACAATTGATCACACCTATTTCAGTTATGCCTTATAGGGGCTGACAAGTGTAGTTTAAGAGAAGGACGGGATATCAGGATCCGACTGGGTTAGAGTAACCCAAAATGGTGAAGGGATTGTTTGTGTTAGTTAACATTTCCGAAGGGTATTGCAAATGTGGTAATAGAACTCCTTGTGAGACATCTAGATGGTGCACTCGAAAATAGTACAGCTAGATATGAGTACTACAAAGATAGGCACTGGAAGACTTGAAAGGATAAACATTACCTTAATATGGCTCTCGTCCCTAGTAGAACGGGAATGTTAGGCAACCCGAAGAGCCAGGGATGGAGCAAGGGAAGCTAAAAGCAAAGAATATCTTGTTGAAGTTTTCTGAATAAAGTAATACACATAAATATTAGCGGGAAATAAGAAGAGAGTTAATGAAGCATTATGAGTAAGATGTGATACATGGACGACAACAGTAGATCAAAAAGATGACAGTATTACAGAGTCTATACTCAAGTGAAGGAAAATACGAGAGGTGACAGGCCTTAAGATAACAAAAGAGTATAGGCCATAAAGTCATATCCTCATTTCAAGAAATAAGTTTATGACTCCAACGCGACTACCAAAAGGAAAAGTTAGACCCCAGAGTAATAAAAACAATCAGCATGGACTGATGAACAAGATAAACTAAACATGAACTAGGGACTGAGTAATAGTCGGCATCATGAAAATTTCACAGATTGCACCACGACGATAATAGAATGGACGACAGAAGAATACCCTTTAAAGGTCATTTAAGGAGACGCTTCCCTAAAGCAAGCAATGTGAGCAAAGTTAAGCTTAAGGGACTGTATATACCAGTTGCACTAAGTATCACCATCGCGAGTAAGGAATTTTGTTATCCTTGGTACAGAAGGATTACCGCAAGGCGAGTAAGGGTCATCGATGATATGAAAGGACGCCAAAGATGAAGAGGTAAAACATCTATAGGTAGGTCGTCGTAGCTCCAACTCTTAGTACTCCCCTAAAGGGGGGAACATGGAGTGATGTGGTATTAAGTCAGAATTAAGTGGTTCTAGTAACTATGGATTAATAAAGGAAGAATGTGATAAAAATGAGAAAGGGATAAGATAGCCTTTATTCAAATCCTACAGATATGCTATGATTCCAGAACAGTATGCAAACATGACGTCAAGGAGATAAGGTAAGGGTTCCTGCCTCAGATGTTATTGATAGATAAGGAGCCAGTGCGGGACATAAGTTAAGATAAAGGAAATGACCCATGAAAGATTACACAAAATATTGATATGAGAATGAACTAATGAGTAGTTAGTAGTTGTTTTAGGAAGAGCCTAGTATGGCTAGATAAGAGGATACAGACAAATCAATAGATTGTGCAAGATAAACATAGTGAACCCCAATATGGGGAAATTCAGTCTTGCAGATGTGACATTGTAATACTTGAGAAATATTCAGATAGGAGTCGGGGTAGTTAAAGGTACCATATGAATGTTATGGAAATAAAAGACAGTCTCACTGGGAAGACAATAAAAACTTCAGTTCAGGAGCAACCCTACAAGCACAAGGGCGTAGAGGTAAGTAACTACGGATAATTATAGGCGAGGAAGGACATCAAAAATTCTGTCGAGTAAATGATGTAATAAGCTCGCAGCTTTACAAGAGTTAGAGGGTCCTCCCTAAGTACGACAACGAAAGATTAGCTGAGGAAATAAGGAAAAAGGCTTCAACCTAAGCATAGTAACTTGAAGAAGAAATGGTCTTGTAATAGCAGTCTCACTACAACATTGTATGTACTCCATACGAAAGTGTCACCTATCGGAGCTAATGAGAGGGAAATGAAACCAGAAGTAATATTTGAGACCATGTGAGTTGCACAAAAATTCCGGCATGCGTGGGAACTAAGATAAGCTAAGTATACATGCAACAGAGGGGCAGAAAGACCAGGAAAAGTAATAGCTTACGTTTAAAGGAAGCTCAGAAGGAACAAAAGGGATTATGCAATTAAGACTTCAGAGTGATATCCATGCAGCATATATGTTGACATTCATATAGCCGTAGAAGACTCCGGTATAAGTAAAAAGAAAGAATTGAGCCCAGGGTATAAGCAAAGGATTGAATTGTTAGAAACTTGTATCATGGATATTCTATAGCACCCATGGAAGGCTAAAGTAATAACTACTACCAGGAGCTCCGCAGATCGGAAGATAGCTTAAGCCTATATAAAGGCTGATCAGAAGAAAGAGCAACTTAAAGAGTTACATCAACCAAGTAAATCAAGAGTCNCTATGGTACGATTCCAAAACAGTATGCAAACACGACGTCAAGGAGAGGAGGTAAGGGTTCCTGCCTGAGATGTTATTGATAGATAAGGAGCCAATGCGGGACGTAAGTTAAGATAAAGGAAATGACCCATGAAAGATTATGCAGAATATTGATATGAGAATGAACCAATGAGTAGTTAGTAGTTGATTCAGGAAGAGCCTAGTATGGCTAGATAAGAGGATACAGACAAATCAACAGATCGTGCAAGATAAACATAGTGAACCCCAACATGGGGAAATTCAGTCTCATAGATATGACATTGTAATACTTGAGAAATATTCAGATAGGAGTCGTGGTAGTTAAAGGCACTGTATGAATGTTATGGAAATAAAAGATAGTCTCACTGGGAAGGTCAAAACTTCAGTCCAGGAGCAACCCTACAAGCACAAGGGCATGGAGGTAAATAACTACGGACAATTATAGGCAAGGAAGGACATCAAAAAGTCTGTCGAGTATACGATGTAATAAGCTCGTAGCTTTACAAGAGTCAGAGGGTCTTCCCTAAGTACGACAATGGAAGACTAGCTGAGGAAATAAGGAAGAAGGCTTCAACCTAAGAACAGCGACTAAAAAAGGAAATGGTCTTGTAACAACAGTCTCACAATAACATTGTATGCACTCCATAAGGAAGTGGAACCTAGCGTGGCTAATGAGCGGGAAATGAAACCAAAAGTAATATTCAAGATCATATGAGTTGCACAAAAATTCTGGCATGCGTGGGAACAAAGATAAGCTAAGCATGCACGCAACAAGGTGGCAGAATGACCAGGAAAAGTAATAACATACGTTTAAAGGAAGATTAGAGGAACTAAAGAGTCACATTAACCAAGTAAATCAGGAGTCTGATTATTGGACCCAGAAAATTATAGAAATCGTGATTGAGAACATTGCAGGATCACTCTTAATATCAGAGGTACAAGAGAGAAAGTACAACAACCATATTCTATAACGCCCCTACGATAAAGCCAGTTGGAAAAGTACCAGCCTCATAAGAAGTCAGTACGAAGCTCCCACCAGATAGTGTATGCACCAGAGGTGCAGTATTATAATAGAGCTTCGAGTTATGGACGTGAATTATACTTATGTGGAAGGGAGTCATGAAAGAGATAGAAGGAACGATGCAAGATTTTAAGGTAGTAAGGTAAAGGTGAACAACGTACGAAATACTCAAATGCAGAAGGTTGTGTATAGTCCATACTTCATATAGAAGCCTAGAAGCGTTAGGATGCAGTATCCAGGAATAATAGCGGCGTCGTTAGTGGCATATATCTTCCAGCCTATGGTTTCTAGGTACCAAGAGGCCTAGTTAAGAGAGTAAAGAAGAGTTTGAGACGATGTGATGTCTCGCTTGATGTTCCAAAATAACACAAGGAAATCTATGGTGCAAGCAAGTTGAAAGAAGTTTACGAGTAGTATAACTAGATATGTGTAGGTCGCAAGCTAAATTATGGTAAAACGACAAGGTTTTAGGAAGACAGGAATAAGGATAAGAAAGGGCGAGTAAGAAGGTGACGAGAATGGATAAGTCCTCAGGATTAAGCCCATGAAAACAAGAGAGTTGATGATTTCTCTAAGTTATAGAAAGCTCAATATAGCATGACTAAACTCAAAGAAGTCTAGGACTAGTGACATTTAGAAGAGATGAAATGCCGCCATGATAGTACAATGAGGGTATAATTGTGATAGATAAAGGATGACGATTGGACCTTCGATTGAGTAATGATTTGATGAATTGTACAAGATTAAAATACCCACTTAAGGAGAATCACATTGGGATGCTATGAAATACGATTATGGAAGTATAATATCATATCGCCCCCAGGTGGATCAGGAAAATCACTTCAAATGTTCCACGACGCAACGTGAGCCCTAGTGATTATGTAAGAGGTTTCAAGTTATCAGTGGTAGATTGTAGATCAATATTGAGGTGAATCAACAAGTGATGGACAAAAATCACAAAGTATGAGATGAGATTAGGCCATCATTCTTAAGATGAACAGTAATGAGGAAGTATTAAAGGACTTAGATTTATACATATGGGATAAGCAACGAAAGTAACCTGGAGTTCGGTAGCAGACCTAAGTAACAATAAATCGAAGTAAGAGTTATGGTATAGTATGGCCTACTTAGATGTAGTAAAGCTAATAACGTCCAGAGGGACAGCTTGACATAATTTTGTATATATTCACAAAGTGAGGCCTAGAGATTGGCTAAGAGCTGGAGGAAAGGGGAGAGAAGCATCGCATAGGCGCACATACAAAGTTAGAGTTGTACATACTGTATGATAGAAGGTAGCAACAGTTACAAGATTAGAAGGATTCCGACTACAAGTCGTAGTGTGAGAAAGAGGCTTAAAGGGAGGAATGCCCTGGTCTTCGGATTTATTCAAAGGACAGTTGTCTAAATGGAAAGGAGAATATTGAAGTATTCGCAAGAGCTATGGGTTATGAGAATGATAAGTGTATCAGTCAACATTCGAGGATGAATGTTCCAAAGGGGAGAATGATGTTACACCCCATATTTTCGTACGTGAAAGTGTGCCATGAATAAATTAATAGAAGCTCGGAAATGATGTTACATCCCGCATTTTTGTACGATAAAGTTTCGTCGTAAGTTAATCGAAATAAGTTCGGGAATGAGATTATTGTAAGATTATAAGTATTATGCTATTTCAAACAAGTGATGAGTAAATTCGTGAAGATGAGAGGATAAGCAAATTGAAGAAAATGAATTTCGTCGAAGTTTGTCATTTTGGGATAAAATACGGCCCGAGCTAAATACCCGGTACTTATGGACTAGTGCCCTACAAGGTACCACATGACCATGATAGTGAGGTGTACAAGGTGTGCTAAAAATAAGTAATATTTTAAGTAATTTGAGATAATTCTTAATTGTGTGGGTAATTGGTTAATTACCAGGTAACAGAATATTACCTAACTAAATTAATAAGTTAGGTGGATAAAGACTAAAATCTTCCCCCACCCCACGTGGCAGCAAGCCACTCTAAATATATCACTCTTAAGTCATATGGATCATGTGGCAAGATTAAGGATATGTGGTTAAGCCACACATAAGGTGGGTCCCACATCAATGTTAACAAAAGACATCTCTCACAAAGAGAGATCATATATAACGTAAGATTTCCATGAGAATTTTCAGCAAGATTCTCATAAGTATCTTCAACAATAGTTCAAAGACAAATTTCATCTTAGCAGCGTGATATTTTTTTTGCAATTCAAAGGAAAGATTCAGCAACTTATTCAAAATATTGGCTACATGATTTTGCTACAAAAATTATACGATACTACGTAATTTTATAGCAACGAGATTTCACGATTTTAAGGGATTACGGTGCAACCTTTCTCAAGAATATCATATGGATTTTCCCCTACTTCAATCCGCTGTTATGTGAGTTATCGCAAAAGACGTGTGTTGGAAGGATTGTCAAGAGAATCGGTTCAGGTATGTTAAGTCTATCCCTTCTTTCTTTTGGCATGATCAATACGATACAAACGAAATGAGTAAATGCACAACTTCCATAAATGACTCTATTCATAGAAGTATTAGAGATGCATATGTTCTTGAATTCCCATATGTATTATTGTTCTATCGTCTATTCATGGGTCTCAGAAAAATACGTAAGTTGATAAAGTTTATTTCATGATATTAATTAAAGGCATAATGGTCTTATGACACTCCAAGAGATTTTATTGATGTACTTCTCATGCATTGCATTCATTTACATTGACCCATGACCAGATGGCGTTATATACGCNAAGGTCATCTTTCTCGAGCTATTAACATTAGAAACATCGATTCGATTCTCAAACCGCTACACACCACCATCTCTGACAATCGCTTCTCAGGAACCATTTCACAACACCCTGTTCCGAAGAAAAATCAAAGAAGACCATAACATCGGCGAGCCTTAATGCGCTCAAACAAGGATGACGACACCACATCACAAATGGAATTCTACCCCGCTCGAAAATATCAAGTCTCGTTACTCCACCAACCAAATCCTGAACATCCATAGTCCGATTGCCTTTCCTCCGCTGGAATTAAACGTCGAACCTCTAAACCATGCACAGAGAAATCCTCCTTTCGAGTCATTCACTTCCTCGACACATAAACAAACACCCTACCATTACACCAACACTGTGGGATAATAACGCATGAACATCATAATAATCTGTACATAGCCTCGAAACCATAGGAAATATAGATACTGAGCTAAAATGACATAACACCCTTCCGCAAGGCGACGATAATAGCCTGCGCGAGCACGCAGGAAGAAACATCCTGCACCACGTCTGCAGTACCCCTACAACTCCTCGATGTCCAGTTGATGACAAGTGCTCCATGTCGCATAATATTGAGTAAGAAGGAAATGAAGGCGTAAGATTCAATAGAATCAAATCCCACGAAGAGGGATCAAGAAGAGAAGTGCTCCTAACAGCCCTGTAGGCTCTCAAAGATAAGCACGAACGTCTCTGTAGCGATCTGTCAAACTCTACTACACTGGCTCATGACTCGTGAGACCCAAGTGAACCTAGAGATCTGATACCAAACTGTCACGACCCAAAAATCACTATAGGCCGTGATGGCACCCAACGTCGTCGTTAGGCAAGCCAACGGTACACCACCAACTTAATTATGAACCTTATTATTCTCGAAATTATAAATTTTATAAGATAAAGAAATCAACGTATTAAAATCATGGAAACTTAAAATTTTAATATAATAGATAATAAAGGTGTGTAAATGCTAAGCAAAATCACAAACAACTTATAGAACATCCCAAAACCCGGTGTCACAAGTACATGAGCATTTACGAAGGAGTACAATAATAATACAACATCTGTCTAGAATGTAAATAAGATATGATAGAGTAAATAGTACGATAGAGACTCTGTGGGCTGCGATACGTAGCCTAGAATGCAGCTCACCATAAAGTCTCCTCAACAGCTACGCCTACGCGCCAAGATGACCATCAATTGAACATGTCAGATCCTGCACATTTAGTGCAGAAGTATAGCATGAGTATGTAAATCAACGCGTACCTAGTAAGTATCTAGCCTAACCCCAGAAAAGTAGTGACGAGAGGTCGACATCGACACTTACTAGAAGTCCAATAAAGCAATATAATAAATCATAAACAGATATGAAGCACACAACAATAATGGGGTAAATCTGTAAGTTACATAATCTTCCAAAAAATTCTTTTAAAGGGTATGATTTTCTCAGTCTTGTATTCTACCTCAACAACTCAGATATATCAAGTGCCAGTATCAAACGGATAAGGAATACCATATAAAAGTCCAGGCATCAGTGGAAGGATAATCTCGTGAACATTCAAACTGTCAGCGATATAATGCAGGATTATGCTGAGGTCGAACAAATAATGTGTACACTGCCGAGGGTCGAGCGGCACGAACCATAGATTCATCTATTATACTGTCAAGGCGTTCGGACCGCTCCACAAGAAAGGAAGAAACTTATCAAATTATGAGTCACATGCTTACAACACAGATATAGGTGCATAATAATAAATATACCCCTTTACGTTTATCAAATATCTTGGCAACAACTCAAGGTGATAAAGCTCGGCCTAATATATTTTTATGTTTCTAAATCAATTTCAGTTATAATTTCAATTAATTAAGCTAGCAAAATGAGTCCAAACAATTCAAATATTACATGATAAAGTCCTAAGTCTACCAGGTCATAAACATGTTTTAGCTATGTACGGACTCTCGTCATCTCGTGTGCACGTAGCACCCACAACTAGTAGCATATAAAAATTCATCGCCTAGGAGGTAGTTTCCCCCCCACAAAGTTAGACAGGAGACTTACCTCGCTCCAAAATTCCATAACCGACTCCCTCGCCTCTCTAACACCTCAAACCAAATCTCATTGATCCAAAACCCCTTGTTGAGACGAGAACAATGCCGCAAAAAAACACCTCAAACGGAGCTCTAGAACTTAAGATATGCCCAAAATACTAACATTCTTGGTTTAAAACACTGTTCAGATGATTTTTCTTCATCGCCTTCGCGGGAGACCTTTGCATACGCGGAGAGCAATTTTTCGCATTGACTGGTCAACCCAGAATTCCTTCTTCGTATTCGCGGAACCTCTCTCGCGTTCGCGAACAACAAAGTCTCGCATCAAAAACCAGCAATTTTGTCCGACACGAAAATGGCTATAACTTTCTCATACGACATCAGAATTCGACGATTCTTGATACTATGGCTCCATAATTACGATACGGATCTATTGGTTCAATCCAATCACAAATCAAAGGTTTTTCCTCAATATAGTATCCTTTATACCCAATAAAATGACGTTGAAACATCAAATAAGAGCGCGACATAACCTAAACACATCCGAAACACACCCGAGGCCCCCGGGACCCCATCCAATTACACAAACCAGTCCCAAAATATAACACGAACCTGCTCGAAGCCTCAAATCATACAAAAAATATCAAAACTATGGATCGACGATCAAAAACTTTTTTTAAACTTCCAAACGTTCAAACTTCGACGAACGCGTCCAATTCAAATTTTAACATTCCAAAATCACGCCAAATTTTACGCACAAGTTACAAATCATGATATGAACCTATTCCAAGGCTCGAAACCCCCAACGTACATCGATAATACCAAAGTCCACCTCAAACCAAACTTAGGAAATTCTAAAACCTTCAAAAATCGAACTTTCCACAATAAGCGCTGAAATGCTTCCGGGCAACCCGATACTTAATCTGAACATACACCCAAGTCCTGAATCATCATACGACCCTATTAGAACCTTCAAATCCTAATTTCGAGATCGTTTATTCAAAAGTCAAACCTTAGTCAACTCTTCTGGCTTAAAGCTTCCGAATTTAGAGTGTCTTTCCAAATCAACTCTAAACTTCTCGAAATTTAATTCCAACCGCACTTACAAGTCATAATACTTGAAATGAAGCTACTCGAGGCCTAAAACTGCCAAACAATGTGCTAGATCTCAAAATGACCGGTCGGATCGTTACAATACTTGCGTAAATTATCGAACTTGCAATTTTAGATATTTGGCGAGCTACGTGGTTAGCAGCAGAGATTAGACTTCCTTTTACGGATTTCTCCAGTGTTGTACGTATTCGTCCAAAGGTTTTTTGAATTTCAAAACTCACACATATATTCATGATTGGGGACAGTGACTCTGTCATGTCTTCACTATTCCTATGGGATCGGGTTGATCGCCTCAGCAGTATCATTATGGGATTGGGTCGTTCGCCTCAACAGTATTATATGATGCATCTATGGTTCGTGACAGTCGACCCTCGGCACTGTACACGATTATGAGATTGAGCTTAATGCCTCAGCTGGGATCGGGTCGTACGCCACAGCAGGAAATTGTGCCATTACTCCTACGGGATCGGACCGTTTGCGTTACCAGAGTCGTGCATAATATTTGATAAGGATTCAGCTTATCCTTGATTTTATCTGACTTGAGACGTGATATTTTAGTTGTTATTGACCTGACACACATTCCATTTACGGTAATATTCGATACTAGAGAATTTTGTGTTTATTCATCAGTTGAAGATCGTTTTTATGTACATATATATATATGTCTTCACTGTTTTACTTGACATGGTCCATACTTGTCTACTTTAATTATACCTTATTTATTGGACTACTAGTAAGTGTCGATGTCGACCCCTCATCACTACTTCTTTGGGGTTAGGCTAGATACTTACTGGGTACGTGTTGACTTACGTACTCATGCTACACTTTTGCACTAATTGTCCAAGTATTGAGATATGTTCATTTGGTGGTCATCTTGGCGCATATGGCGCAACTACTGAGGGGACTTTATGGTGAGCTACATTCCACGTTATAATCTGCAGTACATGGAGTCTCCATCATATTCATTTATTTTATTCTGTCTATTTATATCTCAGACAGATGTTGTCTTAGTATTGTACTCGCTAGTAGATGCTCATGCACTTGTGACACCGGGTTTTAAGGATTACTAGTAGATGCTAACAGTGGTACTTATTATTATTATTATTATTATTATTATTATTATTATTATTATTATTATTATTATTATTATTATTATTATTATTATTATTATTATTATTATTATTATTATTATTATTATTATTGTTCTTATTATTATTATTATTATTATTATTATTATTATTATTATTATTA
This sequence comes from Nicotiana otophora, assembly GCA_000715115.1. Lineage (NCBI taxonomy): Eukaryota > Viridiplantae > Streptophyta > Magnoliopsida > Solanales > Solanaceae > Nicotiana > Nicotiana otophora. The sequence continues at coordinate 68,194 of AWOL01S0000739.1, forward strand.
TTATTATTATTATTATTATTATTATTATTATTATTATTATTATTATGGTTTCGCATTATGATTTATTCATACTCGTTAATTTGGTAAAGCGAAGCATATGTTTCCACGAGTGCTAAATTTAATTCTTTTTATTTAATGAAATCCCTGTTTTTTAAAAGTTAAAAATGGATAATTAAGTAGAGGTTCACGTGCGGGCCTGCCTGACAGTATCGTTGGGCGCCATCACGGTCTATTATGAATTTTAGGTCGTGATAATATGAATACATAATTTATTCACAATAAAATAATATCAATCCATATGCATTCAAACATTTTGATTATTGCACAGAACACAAGTATTATTGTTTGAACTCTTCAAATATAATCTTAACATATCTCATAAATAAAGTTTAGACACGAGAAACCATGGCTCTTATACCACTAAAGGATTGCATATAGGTGTTCGTAACATGCAGAGGAAGACAATAACAATCCTAGGCAGATCTTTTTGTGTTTAAAACTTATTTACAAGTGAAAAATCAGATGTAAGACGTACCTGGTGAAGTGTAACTACCCGACCGGTTATTTTACTTTCTAGATCCATGTTTCCCTATTTAAGACTTCTTGTTTGTGCTTTAGTGTTTTATGACTTGCGGGGATAGTTTTGAAAGGGTTCGGGGTTGAATTCAGAACACTTAGTTCCATAGTAGTGACCTAAGGTGGCTAAGTTTTATGACACAGATGATTTTAAAAGTTTAAAAATGGATATTTAAGTTGATAGTTCACTGTTGGCTTGCCGAATGGCGATGTTGGATGCCATCACGGCCTATAATGGGAATTGGGCCGTGATAGCTTGGTATTAGTGCACTATGTTCACATAGGTCTCATGATTCATGAGCAGACCTAGTAGAGTCTTGCGGATCGGTACAGAGACACTCGTACTTATCTTCGAGAGGCTATAGGGGTTAGGAAACTTCTCTTTCTTCATCTCCTATCATGCTGTTGATGTTGTGCTAAGTACCTTTCTCTTATTCTATCACAGATAGTGAGAAAGAGTGTGATGGCAATACCCTGCAGCAGAGGGGCTGCTCTCCCAGTCGTCAGAGGTAGAGGCAGAGGCCGAAGGAGGGCCATGACTCCTGTTAGAGGACGAGGGCATCCTAGAGTTGCTCCTGTAATACCACCAGTGGATCTGGTGGAAGATCCTATTATCGAGGAACAGGAAGAGGCACCTACAGTTGAGCTGGCCCCGACAGACTTTATGACTGCACCGGGATTTCAGGAGGTCATGGGTCGTATGTTGCGGTTCATGGATTCTATGACCCAGGATGGGCTATTTCCAACAGATCCAACCACATCTCAGGCGGGAGGGGGAGCACAGACCCCTATCGCTCATGCTCCAGGGCACGCTACTTCCATTAATCAGACCCCAAGTGCACTACTTTTGGCGGGGCTCAGCTGGTTGTAGCAATTAGACCAAAGACCAAACCGGTTGCGACCGTTGAGGGGTCAAAATAGCTGGATAAATTGACTAGGATTCGTCCTCCTGTCTTTAACGGTGAGCGATTAGGGTACCCACATGATTTCATTGACCCTTGAAGGGAGAAGCTGTATAATATGGGGATAGTGGAGTCTAATGAAGTGGACTTTACCACATTTCAACTAGAGGGGAAGGCCTGTAGATGGTGGTAGTCTAATCTCTAGAGCAGGCTAGCAGGTTCACCTCCCTTAACTTGGGACCAGTTCAGACATCTCTTTTTGGAGAGGTATGTTCCACCCTCGCAGAGGGAAGAGTTACGAGGTTAGTTCAAGCGGTTCTAGCAGGTTCAAATGTCGGTGACCGACTATGAGGCGAGATTATCCGAGTTGTCTCGTCATGTAGTTATGACACTCCCTAAAGATGTGGTGATAGTGCGGAGGTTTATTGGGGGATTACACTATGTATCTAGGTTTCTATGGCCCGAGTGGCTGAGATGGGCACTTCTTATGATCAGGTTGTGGAGATAGCTCAGAGGATCGAGAGTATCCACAATCAAGGTTGAGAGTTTATGTCACGCCCCAAAACCGAGGAGCGCGACCGGCACTCAACCGAGTGAAGCCGACTGAGCAAGCCTGTTAGATTTCATTCTACCCAAACTCATCCATGAATAGAGATAATACATATTATCATTAATTAGACGAAAATGTGTTCATGTCTACAATACCNGTTTAACCAGCATACCTCACTTGAGCTTCCTTACACTCTAAGTGTTCCGAAATTCTTAGCAACTTCAATCTATTTTAGAAATATAACAAATTGAACCAAAATTAGGAAGATGATCATGGTTCTAGCTCATTTGAGCATTTTATCAAACACTAGATGTGCATTAAGGTTTCAAGGTCCTTTCATGGAGGATTCCATCATCCCACAACCCAACCTTTACCATTTTTAGCCCAACAATCTTTTTACACCCATTGATAACACATGCATGTAAGATAACCAACCCTCTTTCCTAGAAATTATCTTACTTATTATCCATTTCTACACAAAATTCGAAATTGAGGGTTAGGGTGTAGAATCTTACCTCTGGGATGAAAACCTAGTGAGTTTCCCTTCTCAATCTTCCAAAACNTTGTGGAACCACTTGCATCCATTGAAAGATGCAGCGCCCCCGGCAAAAGGGACATTAGTACTGTCGAATAGCACTAGNGGGATGAAAACCTAGTGAGTTTCCCTTCTCAATCTTCCAAAACTTAGGCAAGAATTGAAGAATAATTATTGGAGAACACGTTCTCACTCTAGGGCACCCTCTCTCACTCTAAAATGTCAGATAATAGCTCAAAAATGACCCAAAGAGTGTATTTAACGAAATAGGGTCGGGTTTTAAAAACCCAAAAATGGAGCTCCGGAACAAGGTATGCGATCGCATAACCGATATGCGGACCGCATATCGATCGCATATTTGGTTACAAAATAGCCAAAAGAACTGCCTGTGTATGCGGTCGCATAGTCGACCGCATAGCTGCTTCCAGAATAGCCCTTACCTGCTCACTTCTGCGGCCATTATACGACCCGCAGAGTGATTATGCGGTCGCATAATGGACCGTATAAATGCACATTTCTGGCAAAAAATTTTCCTTTACTTTCCCCTGCATTGTTCAACCCAAATCCTCAAACACGTAAGCCTAGTCCGGCACCATGAAACATTATTTTCTTTGCAAATTTTACCAGGCTTTACACTTAAGTACTTTGAAATATTTTCGGGGTGTTACAGTTTACACCGAGAGATAAGCGGCCTAAGCATTCGGGTGGATTCAGTGGCGCCCCGTCTAGGGGCAGAGGTCAGTTCTTGTGTAGCCAGTCTAGTAGGCCCATGTATTCAGCACCATCGCCTGCTCGGAGTGCCCCAACGTGGCCCTACTTCAGTGCTATTCCAGAGAGAACCTACTGGTCATCGGCTATTCAGGGTTCCTCTAATGGGTATTCAAGTTATTAGGGCCAGCCTCATCTAGCAGTTTTCCGCACCGAGAGGTTGCTTTGAGTGCGGGGAGCTTGGTCATGTAAGGAGGGTTTGCCCCAGGCTTCGGGGCAAGGTAGTACAGTAGGGCGATCAACCCATGATTACCACACTAGCTGCCGCACCGCCTATCACATCGGCCAGAGGCGAAGGACAGGTAGGTAAGGGTCGCCCTAGAGGTGGAGTCCGGCCAGGTGGTGCTCCAGCTAGATCTATGCCTTCCCAGCTAGATCATATGCAGTAGCCTCAGAAGCCATGATTACAGGTATTATTTCTGTCTATCGTAGTGATTCTTCGATACTATTCGATCCAGGATATACTTATTCCTATGTCTCTTCTCTATTTGCTCATTATCTGGATGTACCTTATGAGTCCTTGGATGTTCCTGTATATGCGTCCACGCTAATGGGTGATTCTATTATTGTCGATCGGGTTTACTGGTCTTATGTGGTGACTTTCTGTGGTTATGAGACCAAAGCGGATCTTATGTTGCTTTATATGACCAACTTTGAGGTCATTCTGGCATGGACTAGTTATCTCTATACCATGCAGTCCTTGATTACCATACCAAGATTGTTACCTTGGCGATGCCATAGATGCATAGATTTGAGTGGAGGGGCTCATCTATCAGTACATCTAGCCGGGTTATATCTTTCTTGAAGGCTTGACATATGGTCGAGAAGGGTTGTTTGGCCTATATAGCTTTTGGCTAGGATACTACTGTGGAGACTCCCACAATAGATTCAGTGCCCGTGGTGCAAGAGTTTTCCGATGTATTTCCTGCTGATCTACTAGGCATACCACTGGATCGTGATATCGATTTCGATATTAATTTAGCGTTAGGCACCCAGCTTATCTCTATTTCGCATTATCGTATGGCTCCAGTGGAGTTGAAAGAGTTGAAGGAGCAGCTTCAGGAGTTGTTCGAGAAGGGTTTCATCAGGCCGAGCGTATCGCCTTGGGGTGCACCAGTATTATTTGTGAAGAAGAAGGATGGGAGTGTGCGGATGTGCATTGATTACCACCAGCTGAAAAAAGTCACCATCAAGAATAAGTACATGTTGATGCGCATTGATGATTTGCTTGATCAGTTACAGGGTGCTAGAGTGTTCTCGAAGATCGACTTGAGATCTGGGCTAAAGATTTGTGCTTCGAATATTCCGAAGATTTCTTTTCAGACTAGATATGGGCACTATGAGTTTTCTAGTGATGTCCTTCGCCTTGACTAATGCCCTAGTGGTATTTATGGATTTGATCAATCGGGTGTTCAAGCCATACCTTGACTCATTTGTCATTGTCTTCATTGATGACATATTGATCTACTCTCTTAGTATGGAGGAGCACGAGCAGCATTTTAGGATAGTACTTCAAATCTTGCAGGAACAAAAGCTATGCGCTAAGTTCTCCAAGTGCGAGTTCTGGTTAGATTATGTGGCTTTCTTGGGGCTTGTTGTATCAGGCGAGGGTATTAAGGTGGATCCCAAGAAGGTCGAGGCAGTTCAGAGTTGTCCTTGTCCCACCACAGCGATTGAGATCAGGAGTTTCTTGGGGCTAGCATATTATTATCGTTAGTTTGTGGAGGGCTTCTCATCTATTGCAGCTCATTTGACTAGATTGACCTAAAAGGGTCACAACTAGAAAAATATTAATTTGTGACTGAAATTTCCGACTGAAAATGAAGCAGTCGCTAATGGGATTACTTTTGCGACTGTTGTAGTCGGAAATAGACTGAATTTTTATTACTTTCTTAAAAAAAAAGAAATTCGACTATTATTCCGACAAAAGTAGTGGAAAAATAGCGCGCTAATTTCCCGCCTTCACTTTTGCGACCGATTCGATCGGATAATAAAAAGTCAAAAATATTAGTTGACCAACAAAGCGACTGTGTCGGTCACAAAGTTAAAACTAAAATGGTAAAACAAAGTTAAAATTAAAATGGTGAAATAATATTTATGTGGGTTTGCGACCACGGTACTCAGAAATTTAAATTTAATATTTCATGCCAAAGACCTATTTCCCCAATTTCTGGGCGCCCAATTTCCCCAATTTCCCTCCTCTCTCTCTCGATATCTTTTTTCTTCTTTGATTTCTCTTCCATTTCACCTGTGAGGCAGATTGTTCTTCAATTTCTCTTCCACTCCATCTGTGCCGCAGACAGAGGCAAACGACTGAAGGAGGCAAAAGGCTGACAGAGGCAAACGGCTGAAATCTAACAGTAAGAAAAGAAAAGAAGTAATTAGTTTTGTTTGTTGGTCACATTATTTTTAACTTGTTGCTGATTGAAAGCTTATATGCGTGTTTTTCATGTATAGATTCCATATATGAACTTTATTCATAGGACCAATCGACTTTTTGTGGTGCAAACACAAAAAATATTTTAACTTCTGATTCTAGTTTAGCCTTCAATTTCGAAATTTCAGTTTGAAAAGGAAAAGCATAAAAAAAATTCAGTTTTTTTATTACTCTCATCTCAAGAAGAAGAAGATTGAAACAGAGATTGGGGTATTGCGGAGACGGAGTGGTTTCGAGTGCCGATTCGAAGTCGAGGTTCGTGGTTCCTGCTCTAGTATGGTCGCTGTTTCAACCTTTTCCGTTCAGAGAGTGTTCGGTGAAACCAATTCTTTCTAACACATTGAAAAGCTATTGAGGTCTCTCTCACCTTACTCTCTTTAAAGTTCCTCTGTGTATCTTGCGATTGGTTTTTGATGACATGAATGCTACTTGTTTGTTCTCTGTCTATAATCTGCTTCAATTGGTTTGATTGTTGAGTTTTCTTTTCAATCCATAATTTCACCTGAGAATAGCACTAAATCAGTTCATTAACCAAGTAATAATATGATATGGCTTAGAGAATAAATTTGATTTGAAAAGCTGTTTGGACTATACAATCTGTTTGTGAGTTGGTTTTGATTTGAATTGGAAGAGCGATGCATTAAATAATCTTGCAACTTGGATGGTAGAGTTGTTGATTTAAACTTGATTTAAATAGGTCTGGCTAGCTCCCACAGGAAAAGAATGCTTCCAACCATATACAACTAAATAGGAAAACAATGACTCTTTGATGGGTGTTAATAATTTTTCTCCACAAATATATATCTTAAGTCATGATCTATGTCACTTGTTGCTGTTGGTTGTTAAAGCAAAGTAAATATGACATACTCTTTCAAGGTTTTTGATAGTTCATTTGCATAGAGCACATACTGTTGATATAAAGCACATAATGGTTCTTGAAGTCTTGAATATTATAGGATGGCCACAAAATATATTTTTATCGCTGAAAGAACCAAAATTTTTTTATAAGTAAATTGTTTGGCATAATACTAAGTAATATATATTGTTTTAAATATCTTGGATTTATTTGTGTAGATGGAGCTTGCATATCGTAGATGGATGTATAATCGGACTTATCCTAATCGTAGTGGGTTGAGGAAGGAATTTATAGGAGTTGCTGAATTTATGGCTAAAGCGAAAACAATTCATGAATTTTTCAGTCAAGGGATGATTAGGTGTCCTTGTGTCAAATGCAAGGGTGAAAAGTTATTACAACCAGATGTTGTTAAAATTCATCTTTATAAAAAAGGATTTATGAAAAATTATTACGTGTGGACTATTCATGGAGAGGATGTTGCTAGTGTGTGATGTCGATTTTCAAAAATCATTTGGTAGTGAGGGTAGTCCATTAGTGGAGAATAATGTTGAAAACTATCGTTCCAATAAAATGGTTAGAGATGCTTTTGTGATGCACCCGGGGCCTTAGTCTGAACCAAATGATGATGCTAAGCGCTTTTATGAACAGTTACAGGAAGCTAGTCATCCATTGTATAAAGGTTCAATGCATTCTAAGTTGTCTGTTGCGGTTAGATTATCAAGTATTAAATCGGATTCGAGTATTTCTCAAGCGGGCATGGAATTTATCATTGGCCTTATGAATGAACTTAATCCGAATAAAATTGATCTACCCAATGATTTCTACACAACAAAGAAATTGGTTTCTAAGTTAGGACTTTCATCACAGAGGATAGACTGTTGTGAGAAAGGTTGCATGTTATTCTATAAGGATGATGCATCTTTAGAAAATTGTAAATTTTGTAACCAACCTCGTTACAAGGAAGTCATAAATTCCAAAAAGAAGAAGGTTCCAGTTAAGGTGATACATTACTTACCCCTTATACCTAGGTTAAAGAGGTTGTATGCATCAATGAGCTCTGCTACTCATATGAGATGGCATTATGAAAATAGAAGGCCACTTGGTATTCTGTGTCATCCGTCAGATGGAGAAGCATGAAAGCATTTTGATAGAGTGTTACCGGATTTTGCTAATGAACCAAGAAATATTAGGTTGGGTTTATGTGCAGACGGATTCACTCCATTTTCTGTCTCTGTTGCACCATATTCATGTTAGCCAGTGTTTGTTACACCGTATAATTTTCCTCCTGAGTTATGTATGACAAGTCCATATTTGTTCCTAACTTGCATTGTTCCAGGTCCACGCAATCCGAAAAGTTTGATTGATATATACTTGCAACCTTTAATTGATGAGTTAAAGTTATTGTGGTATGAAGGTGTAGAAACATATGATATATCAACTAAACAAAACTTCAGATTGCGTGCTGTTTTGATATGGACTATAAATGATTTTCCTGCTTATGTAATATTATCCGGGTGATCGACTGCGGGCAAGTTAGCTTGCCCAACTTGTATGGAATACAAAAAATAATTCACGTTGAAACATGGAGGAAAGACCACATGGTTTGACTGCCACCGTCGATTCTTGCCTAGGGATCACGAGTTTAGGAGAAATACCACTGCATTTATGAAGACCCAAACTGATAATGAGGAGCCACCGTCAATATTGTCACCAGAAGAAATTTGGAACAGAGTTAGGGTTATACCTAAGGTAACAGAGTCTCCAATGTCTAATAAGATATCTGGTTATGGTGTTACGCACAATTGGACTAAACAGAGCATATTCTGGGAGTTGCCTGCATAATCTGGATGTCATGCATATCGAGAAAAACGTTTTTGACAACTTGTTTAATACTGTAATGGATATCAATAACAAGACAAAAGATAACTTGAAGGCAAGGATGGACTTGAAGGAATATTGTAGGCGAAGTGAGCTGTACCTGACATACTTGAACAACAAGATTCAGAAGGCTAAGGCCAGTTACACATTCACAAAGACCAGATGTGGAATAAATTAGGGTACGGAACCAATAAATTTTATATTATTTATCAAATTACTCTTATTTCATCTAATGCTTTAAATTATTTGCAGACAAGGTGTGCATGGCTTCCCAAATATCATCAGCAAGTAAGCCATAATTTCGAGAAAAAAAGTGCTGATAGGCTTAAACATATGTTGTATAAGGCTCGACTCGATCAAAAGATGCCCGGTTGGATACTAAAAGACATACGGGATAAACTTAATATGATTTGGGCCTCTGAAGAATTTAAGAAGAGGAGCAACGCTGCAAAGGCCGCCCGAGCCTCCAATAGGGGTGGCTCATTGCATACTGGGGGTTTAGTTAGTATGGAGACCCATCGAAGGAGAATGGTAACTTTCTTATTATATTTGCTTTGATTAGTTATATGCGATTGAACCTTATCTAACTTAAATTATTTTTGCAGGAAAAGGAAAAAGGGAGACTTGTGACTTATGCTGAGGTTTTTGAGGACAAACATATGAAAAAGAAAAAGGACGATATAAGAAAATGGGTCGAGCCGCGTGCTGCGAGGACATATGTAAGCATCTTCTATTGATTTTACTCTTGTATATTTTTGTATTATGGTTCTTCTGTAGTTGTAATATTATTGCATCTTTTCCTAAATTGCTTTTGATAGGTTCAGTGTTTGGAATATAAAAAGTGCTAAGTATATGTCTTAAACAGAGGCTATAAGCTTTAAGAAAAAATAGATATATGTTGAAGTTGAAATTAGGAGCTACACACAACTCAAGCACTGAAAGCTGGTTATGAAATTATATCCAAAACAGAATAAGACTCAAGATATATGCCGTGAGGCTGACAACAAATGTAACTGAATAACTCATCGTTTTAAGTAAATCCGATAACTAAGTAGGTAGGATGAGGAGAGAAGCAGAAGGATAGGGATAATAAGTTGTACAATTCTCGTTGAACTTAGCATGTGATCTGTTTTTTGATTATTTTCACACATTCACACACACAAAAAAGTAAATTATATTTTGTTTTATTGTGTATAGTTTCTGTATGTTTTATATCCTTTTTGGTTAGAAACTTCACTGCTCCTTCCTTGGTTTGCTCTGTGAAATTCTTTTTGTTGACTTACCGCTTTCGTTAATGTGATGCACTTTTTCTTTTTATGTCGCTTCACTAGCTCCTTGTTGATTTGTAATTATCTGGTGTCTTTGCTATTTCTGTTACTATGATACAATTACGCTATTGCAGATTGTGTATTTTCTTTTCCTCTGTAAGATTGTGATTTGGTTGCCTCTGCTTATGGTTCTGTCCATGTTTATCTCTTGTATAGCATTCTTTGAGTTTCAAAATATACTCTACCTATGCATTTATTTTGCCTCAAGTTTTCAAGCTACTAAGTTGTTTCATTCTTTGGAATATAATTGTAGTTTAAAATTTCCCTTTTAGAAGCTATGTTCAAAGACATCAAAATCATACCTTTAAGGTTCTGCAGTGCTATTTGAAATCACATCCAGCCTTCTTCTTGTGTGATCAGGGAATTTAGAACTAATCACTGCCGCTTTACATCCCTAGCTCAAACTTCAAGGGTTCGGAGCCACTGTATCTCCTTAAACCCAGAGTTTTTCATCTGCCTCTATCCCCTATAACTTGCTGCCTTTTAGGACCTTAAGTCTTTTTAAAAGGTTTCTTGTCTCGGTTCGGCTTTAGGCATAACAGAGAAATTAGAATTTCTTATATCGGTGGCATTGTATTTTCCGTGGTGGAAACAATTAGGTCCTCATTTCATAATGCTTAACATTGTAATTTCAGGAAGCCTATCAAACATGGTGGGATAATGAGTTTTAGTTTGTTGTGGTTGTGATATTTGAGACATTATTGTTTGTTGTGGTTGGATGTTTAAACTTGGTAAATGTTTAGACTTGACTATTATTGTAATCTTAAGATTTGATTGAATGGTGCTTCGATTTTTAACTTGTGTTTGGATGTTTAACTTGTCTTTGGATGTTTTAGTTACAAATGTTTATGTTTTCTTTAATTGTTTGCATTTTATGTGTTTGATTAGTAGAAATGGTGGATTAATTTATTGGAATGGTGGATTGATTCTTTAGTTGCTGTAATTTTGAATTGACAAGTGGTGTTTTAAAACAGTTAAAATCTGTCAAAATATTTGTAGTTTTCCGACTGAATTCCGACTAAGGTAGTCGCAAAATGCTTTAAAATTTTCCAGAATTAGAACATTTTGCGACCACAGTGGTGGGAAAGTTAAATAAATAAATAAATAATATTAATATAGCTTTGCGACCGCAGTAGTGGGAAATATAAATAAATAAATATTATTAAATTAGAATTGCGACTGCATTAGTGGGAAAGATTAAATAAAATAAAAATACTTTTTAATATTTGCAACCACTATGGTGGGAAAGATTATATAAAATTATAATTATTTTTAAGTTTTGCGACCAAAGTAGTGGGAAAAGTAATATAAAATTAAACTTCAATTTAAATATTTTGCGACCGCGTCAGTCGGACTGTTGACAGCATTTGTTAGTCGTTTTCTATTTTTTGTTTCTGACCGATGTAGTCGCAAATTACAGACGGATTCGGTCGCAAACTATTTTAGACCAGCTATTATGCGACCGCGTTATTTCGGTCTGAATGTGGTCAGAAATTAGCATTTTCTGACCGCATTTCGACCGTTTTCACAGTCAGAAAATAGGTATTTTATAGTAGTGGGTGCTCTGTTCAGATGGTCTGATGATTGCGAGGCGAGCTTTCAGAATCTAAAGACCGCATTGACCACAACACCAGTGTTGGTTTTGCTATCCGGTTCGAGGATGTATACAGTGTATTGCGATGCTTCACGCGTTGGTTTGGGTCGTGTATTGATGCAAGAGGGGCGAGTTACTGCATATGTTTCACGTCAGCTGAAGTCTCATGACAAGAATTACCATGTGCACGATTTAGAGTTGGCTACGATAGTTCATGCTCTCAAGATCTAGAGGCATTATATTTATTGAGTGTCGTGCGAGGTCTACACCGATCACCGTAGTTTGAAGCATTTGTTTAAGAAGAGGGATCTTAACCTGAGGCAGCGCAAGTGTCTTTAGTTACTGAAGGATTATGATATTACCATTCTTTATCATCCGGGCAAGGCGAATGTGGTCTCGGATGCCTTGAGCAGAAAGGCTGAGAGTATGAGTAGTTTGGCATTCATTTCAGCAGAGGAGAGGCCATTAGCTTTGGACATCCAGTCCTTAGCTAACCAACTTGTGAGGGTGGACATTTCAGAGCCCAGTCGAGTTCTTGTATATGTTTTGGCTCAGTCTTCTTTATTCGAGCGGATCAAGGCTCGACAGTACGATGATCCACACTTGCTGGTTCTTAGAGAGAGAGAGTGCTACAGGGTGATTCCAAAGAGGTTACTATCGGCGATGATGGTGTTCGGTGACTCCAGGGTTATGCGTTCCTAATGTTGATGGTATGAGGGAGACGATTCTAGAAAAAGGCACATAGTTCGCATTATTCTATTCATCCTGGTGCCACAAAGATGTATCGTGACCCGAGGCAGCATTACTAGTGGCAGCGAATGAAGAAGGATATAGTTGGGTATGTGGCAAGATGTCTTAATTGCCGACAGGTTAAGTACGAGCACCAGAGACTAGGTGGCTTACTTCAGCAGATGGTTATACCCGAGTGGAAGTGTGAACGCATCACTATGGATTTTGTGGTTGGTTTGCCGCAGACGTTGAAGAAATTTGATGTCGCTTGAGTCATTGTCGACAGACTGAACAAGTCTACACACTTTATTCCGGTGATGACTACATACACTTCAGAGAGGGTGGCCCAGATTTTTATTTAGAAGATTGTCCGGTTGCATGGAGTTCCTATTTCCATCATTTCAGATAGAGGCACTCAGTTCACTTCACACTTCTGGAGAGCTGTACAGGGTGAGTTGGGTACCCGGGTAGAGCTCAGTACGGCCTTTCATCCGCAGACCGACGGGCAATCAGAGCGGACAATTCTGATTCTGGAGGATATGCTCAGAGCATGTGTGATTGACTTCAGATGATAGTGGGATCCATTCTTACCATTGTCCGAGTTTGCTTATAGCAACAACTATCAGTCCAGCATCGAGATGGCTCCATTTGAGGCGTTGTATGGTCGACGATGTCGTTCTCCCATCGGTTGGTTTGAGCCCGGTGAGGCTAAGCTATATGGTACTGATTTGGTAAAGGATGCCTTGGATAAGGTTAAGTTGATTCAAGAGTGACTTCGCACAGCTCAGTCCAGGCAGAAGAGTTACGCAAATCATAAGGCACATGATTTATCATTTATGGTGGGCGAGAAAGTTCTTTTCAAAGTCTCGCTGATGAAGGGTATTATGAGGTTCAGAAAGAGGGGTAATTTGAGTCCGAGGTTCATCGATCCATTAGAGGTGTTGGAGCGAGTTAGAGAGGTTGCATACAGGCTTGCTTTGCCTCCTAGTCTATCGACAGGTCCGGTATTCCACATGTCTATACTCCGGAGGTACCATGCCGACAAGTCCTATGTTACAACACAGTTTAGCTAGATGAAGGCTTGGATTATGAGGAGTTCGTTGCTATTGTTGACATGGAGGTCCACAAGTTGAGGTCTAAGAGGATTTTAGCGGTAAAGGTCCAGTGGAGGAGTCAACCAGTTGAGGGGGCGACTTGGGAGACCGAGGAGGACATGCAGAGCAGATATCCACACTTATTTAACACCCCAAGTATTATTCTAAACCCGTTCGAGGACGAACGCTTATTTAAGAGGTGGAGAATGTAATGACCTGACCGGTCGTTTTTCTTTCTAGATCCCCGTTCTCCTATTTAAAACTTTTCTTATGTGCTTTTACTATTTTATGACTTACGGGGATAGTTGGTTTGATTTTGAAAGAGTTCGGATTGAATTCGGAACACTTAGTTCCATAGTAGTGGCCTAAGGTGGCCAAGTTTGACTTGAGTCAACACTTTGAGTAAAAGAGCTCGGCACCAGGATTTGAAGGTTCCAATAAGTTTATATGATTATTTCATACTTGGACGTATGTTCAAATTGAGTTTTTGGTGGACTGGGAGCGTTTCAGCGCTTATTGTTGAAAGTTGGCGTCTTGAAGGTTTTAGAGTTTCCTAAGTTTGGTTTGAAGTAGACTTTGATGTTATCAATGTCCGTTTGGGATTCCGATCCTTGGAATAGGTTCTTATAGTGGTTTGTGACTTGTGCGTAAAATTTGGCGTTATTTCGAGTTGTCTAATTATGATTCCTCGCATTAGGAGTTAGTTGGAAGAATTTTGAAGTTCAAAGGATAATCAATTTGGTTTTGAGGTACGATTCTTGGTTTCAATGTTGTTTTATGTGTTCAGAGAATTCGAGCAGGTCCAGATCATGTTTATGAACTTGTTGGTGCATTTGGACGGGATCCCGAGTGGCTCGCGTATATTTCGGATCACCCGGAGCTAAGTCTAAATGGCAGATTTTCGGTGCTAGTTTCCTTCTTCACGAACGCAGAGGAAGTCTCGCGTTCGCGATGGGGGATTTAGGCTGGAGGCATTTTGTGCTTCGCGTTTGCGTTGGTGGAGTCGCGTTCGCATAGGCTAGGGGCTATGAAGCTATACGTTCGCGAGGGGTAGGACGCGTTCGCGTAGAAGGAGCTGGGCTTGGGGATGCTAGGCCATTGTCCTTCGCATTCGCGAAGGGGTTGCCCGGTTAGACTTCGCGTTCGCGGAGACCCGGTCGCATACGCGATGAACATCTTCTGGGCGATGGCAGATTTTGCCTTCGCGATCGCGAGGGGACTTTTGCGATCGCGAAGAAGGGTATTAGGCAGAATACATTTTAAAATCGGGATTTAGGCTCATTTATCCCATTTCTCATTTGTGTTGGCGAATTTGGAGCTTCTTGGAGGGGAATTTTCATCAATCACTATAAGGTGAGTGATTCCTACCTAATGTAAGTTAAATACATGGATTATGGGTAGATTTTAACATAGAAATTAGTTTAATTTTGGGATTATATTGAAAAACCTAGGGTTCAGTAAAAATGGAATTTGACCACAAAATTGATTATGGAATTGGGTATAAATTATATATTTGGGTTCGTAAGGTCATGGGTAACATTTATCTATAAAAATTTATGAAATTCGGGCACATAGGCCTGGGGGTGACTTTTATGGACATTTCAATTTGGGTTGAGAAATTACTCTAATAATTAGATTATGAACTTTTGAACATATATTGATTGATTTATGCTTCATTTGATTAGTTGCGGATTGCTCGGCGTTGTTTTGAGGCGACTAGTGTGGTTTGAGAGCCGAGTAGAGGGCTTGGAAGTAAGATAAGTCTTTTGCCTAAAACAGGTTTATGTCCGGGTAGACCTAGGACTTTACTATGCAATATTTATATTACTTGAACTCAACTTATTAATTTAGTTACTTAAATTTATAATTGAAATTTGATTAGGCATTATGTTAGGCCGAGCTTCACTACCTTGAGTTTTTGGCGAGATACTTGATTGTTTGTAAAAATCACGATTACTTTATGTTCCTATCCTTGTGTTGTAAATATATAGCCGTAATTCAGAACGTTTCCTCTATTCTTGGGGATCGGGTCGTACGCCTCGGCATTGCTATGAAATAACATTATGGATCGGGTCGTATGATCTCGGCAGTGTATTTGAGATGCATCTATGGTTCGGGTCGGTCGACCCTCGGCAGTGTACACGATTATTAGGAATCGAGCCGTACGACCTTGGCATAATTCGTGCGTATTATCCCTAGGAGTCAGAATATACATGAGATTTCTCTTTTGATTTGAGACTTGGCATTTACTTGATATTCCTTATCTTTTGAGATAGCACATAACATTTGAGGATTTCACATTGTTAATTTGTTGAAGGATCATGTTCGTTACCGTTTCTTATTTGATTATTACTGTTGCTTTTCATGCCTATTTATAATTCATGTAATTTATTTATTGGGCCATTAGTAAGTGTCGATGTCGACCCCTCGTCACTACTTCTTAGAGATTAGACTAGATACTTACTAGGTACACTTTTATTTAAGTATTCATGCTGCACTTCTGCGCTGATTGTGCATGTATTGAGGCAGGTACATCATGTG
This sequence comes from Nicotiana otophora, assembly GCA_000715115.1. Taxonomy (NCBI): domain Eukaryota; kingdom Viridiplantae; phylum Streptophyta; class Magnoliopsida; order Solanales; family Solanaceae; genus Nicotiana; species Nicotiana otophora. The sequence continues at coordinate 83,982 of AWOL01S0000739.1, forward strand.
GCCATTCGGGGGCGCATACGCATTATCCGGAGACTTAGTGATGAGCTGCTCTCCATGCTCCGATCTGTCGCACCCGGAGTCTCCTTCTTGTTGTATTTACTATTTGTCTATTTTTATTTGAGACAGTAATTATAGTGGTTTTTATATTCTACTAGACTGCTCGTGCACTTGTAACACCGGATTTTGAAAATCTAGTAGATGTTTATGATTTTTTCCTAATATTGTTGCCATTTAGTTTTATGTTTCATATATACTTTATGGCTTAGTATGAATATAAGTATGTTTCTATGTTTTCTTAACTTAATTTCAATTACTTGGTGACACACATAATTTTAAATGTATAAAAATGGATTATTAAGTTGATGGTTGACCGTTAGCTTTTCTAACGGCGGCGTTATGCGCCATCACGGTTTACGGTGAAAATTGGATCATAAAATGAAGTGAGTCTCGATTCAATGAAATTCGTTAACAAATTGAATATAAAATTTATGCTGATATTTTTCTCAAAATTGTCAACATAGAATTAACAGGACAAAGAAAAGTTCTCTTTGTCAAGAATATCGCTCTCTTGTTTTATGCGGCTCTGTCGAACTCTTTTATGTGTTTTTTTCACCGTTGCTTCGTTGATGCTTAATGATATATTTATAATTTTATATATCACGTAAGTCAACAATACCTTTCCACTAGATTAAGGAGAAAATTAGAAGCGTTGTTTTTTTTTTCTTTCCAATTCAAAATTGAACTTTAAAAAAAGAATTCCATTGAAGATGGTATCCCATTCCAAAACGGGAGATCATTGCCGACTAAGTTCCTTTTGTGGACTTTATATGTGGATCCAATTCTTAATTGGATTTCACTAATAAGTCCAAACCAACCTTTTATTAATACTTTATATAATATCTCTTATACAAAATAAGTATTAATTATTTATATATATCATATATATATTTCAACAAAGAGATATGATTTAATTTTTTTATTCCTAATAGAAAACATAAATTTGTTCATAATATTAATTATATCCTCTGTGCTAGTAAAGAATATAATAATATTTTATTTGGACTAATAATTTAATTTATTTGACTAACTAAATTCATTAATTCAATTATCAAACAATAAAATAATTTATCCTTTAGCAAAGATTAGAACACTCGTTAGTGTGCTATCCCATAGGTTTAATACTAAGCCGGTAGTAAATTTATTAGATCAATATACTAATCACGGGTGGCGTCTAGCAACACTCCTTAACGACCAGATAACATAAAATATACATTTTACTCTCAAGAACCCGTAGAAGAATATTTTCTTATGTCCTTATAGCTCCGAGTCACCCTACGATATGATTCAACTGTCAAATCCTAATAGGTGACCAGCTATGTGTACATGTCAAATATAATCGACCATTGAATGACCTAAGAAACTCTTTTCTTCTTTCATTCAATTGCCCATGGCCAAAGTCTTAGTTTGGTCGTTTATAATTCATGACAACATGGAGCTTAAACTCATTACCAAAAGTTGATAGATTCCATCTTTGATCAGTCAGTAATTCTACAAGTATTTAATCGTACCCAATATCCTTTTTAATTATTTTTCTAGGGCCATAGGTGTCTAGTATCAAAGCACAATAAATAACTTGTCAATTACTATGATGATCTCAGGTTGAAAGAAACTCTTACATCACATTCTTCAAGGAATATCATATTGATAGTTTATGGTAATTCTAACCATTAAACATTATCCAATGAGTCGGTTCTATGATCATATCTCTATATGCACCATCTATATATGTGATTTAGTTATTGAGATCAATTAATCTTTATCTTATAACGACGATCACATAGATATTGATCTAACCGGAGTACTAATGTCCAAATAAATAATCCTATAATTAAGAATAAATTTAGATTTAAATTATAAGAAACTTCACTCTCATTATCATGATCTCCATCACAATGACAAATATCAAATTTCAATCAAGGACCTTATTAAATTAATCAAGTAATTAATAATAACCATGATAAAAGAATATCAAATGCCATATATTTTTATATTGAATAACATTCACAAAAATATGTTCAAATTATCAAATATGAGATTGGATCTATGACATATCTACTGTATCCCTTACAATTACCCCATATATAGTAGCGTACTTTATTTTGAGATAAAATATAATGATGAAAACTTTTATAAGCAGATAGGTTAATAATGGAAATATATAAGCCAATACAATAGGCTAGAGGTGTTTTTAGCCGTTTTCCTTCCATTCAATTTGCCTTTGTAAGTGGATAGTTAGGGATGGATTTGCAAGTAGGGAATAAGGGACCAGGGTCTAAGTATTATCCTGATTGACAATGTATATCATAATGGGAATGAGAAGTCCATTTCAGTAAACCAGAGGCTGATTGACAACTTGCGTACCTAACGGGGAAATATTATGGTGGCGTGAGAGTTGGGAGCCTTTCCTCAGTTTGATGCATGTACATATATATGTAGTGGTGTGGGACCAATAATATTACTTGAGGATAGGGAATGAAATGGATAAGAAAGTTTTTTTTGGTTCTATCTATTAGTTGGCAATACTATCTCATTTAACGTCACATAATGTATATAAGCAACCATATAGATAAGATTTTCCATCTTTTATACGCCAAGAAACCCCTTCTCCGTTATTCCATTATTAAAATCTTAAAATGTCTCCCTCCCTGGTTTGCGGCACGGCTATTCCTTGATATTGATTGATAGCGGCAATTGACGGACAAGAAAATGCTTGAATTTAAAAAAAACGGTGTTGAGGATACGTTTTAATTCGTTCTAATATAGTAAAAGTAGGATCCATACAGATGAATGTGGTGTTGGTTATACATTTTGTTCATGATCAATTGTCCTCAAGTATATAAACCAAGTCTAGCACAGAGAACACATCTAAATGTAATGTTAAGAGTTTTCATTTTATGAACATAGAATATGGAGAACCAACGATTTAGTAAGTTACAAGGTTTTTGCTACAGTTTTTCTTGCAACCAAATGACTGGTAACTAGTTGAAAATTCTCTTAGGAAATTGTATTATTAATAGGAAATCAGTTGACCCTAAATAAATTTATTATTGTATTATTAATAGGAAATCAGTTGACCCTAAATAATTTTTTTATAATTAGAAGTCGGAAAGTGTGGTGTAACACTGTCAGCATTAGGGGTATACAAAGGAAACCAACAAACGCACCAAACCGATAATCCGAGTCAAACCCGAGCAAAAAATCGACTATGGTTCGGTTTGATTTGGTTTGGTGTCGGGAAAAAAATCCGACCATAATTGGTTTGGTTTGGTTTTAACCAAAAAAAGTCAAACCGAAACCAAACCAACCCGACGTTATATGTATAGAAGTTTTAAATATATTTAATACATAAAAATATTATTTTACGTATTGTAGTGTAGTTTATAAATATTTCTTAAACTTTTTCATAGTTTTATCTTTTAGCGTATTATTTCAAGCTTGGACTTATAATTTTTATTGTTCCAACAAGTTTTATTTCCAATAAATGTTAGTAACTCAAACAAACCTCAAACCAAAATCAAATAAATACTAATGTTAACAAAAGACATTCAATTCAATACTAGGAATGACAATAGTGTTGGACATCTATTTTTTTAGTTTTTTCCATGGTTTAGATAAAATACATAACTTATTTTTATTTTTTCTTTAGTGTTTAGTCATGTAATTAATAGTACTTATTAGTCGTACTTATTTTAGCATAGCTTAGTACTTTTACATTATGCTCATTTTTATTATGGCTTATTAAGTAGCAATATTTATTTTATGTGGTTCTATTATCTTTAATATTTTAGTACAATGTTATGACTCATCTCATATTTTATGTTGTTTTCTTGGAAAACACCTTATATAGTTGTGTCTTACTAAGACTAAAGAAATATTTAGAGCACAAATTTTATGTTTTATGCTATGAGGACTTTATTGAAAAAATCCGAACAAATCCGCTGTTGGGTCCAAATACACATGCAAGTATACGCGGTCCAACCCCAATTTCTGAAAAAAAAGAGAACCTTTACCACAATGATGCTAAAATCACAATTCAAGATTTAAGCTAATTACCAAAATCACAAATAAAATCAATAAAATTAATGTTCAATTCCTGCCCACCCTGATTACGATTCCATTTTAACTAATAAAGCCGTTGCTTAGCTTCTGATTTAAGAAATATTTAGTGAAGAGTAGGTGGTGACAATGGAGTTACTGGTGTAGAATGTAGCTATGAATTAGCTATTGGGAAGAAACGAAAAGGAAGAAAGTTTGGGTAGAAGACTAATGAAGGTACAGAAGAAGGAAAAAAGGGTCTAAGGAAGAGGAAGACATAGGGGTGGGGGAGGCCAACGGGGGACGACGATGTTCAGGTGGGGGACAACAAGGGGTGGTAGGGGTTCAATTGGGGATGAAAGGTTGATGCATTGTTTTTTAATCTATTAAAATAAGAAAAATAAATAAAATCAAATAAAATCTTAACACGTGGGCTGACATAAGGACTTGGACAGAATATATAGAGGTTTTACGCACTTAGGCATTTTTGTCAAACACGCGCTGGCCATTTGGCAAAAGTGGTGTGTCTTAGACACGCTTTGAAAAGGTTGAGTGTGTAAAGTAATTTTTGTCTGCAAAAAGTGTATCACGGGGATTTGATCCATAGGTCAGGGGTAAACTGTGTATTTTACCATTATCTTTAATATTTTAGTACAATGTCAAGTCTCATCTCATATTTTATGTTATTTTCTTGGAAAACACCTTATATAGTTCTGTTTTACTAAGACTAAAGAAATATTTAGAGCACAAGTTCTATGTTTTATGCTATGAGAACTTTATTGAAAAAAACCCGAACAAATCCGTTATTGGGTCCAAACGCACATGCAAGTATACGCGGTCGACAAGTAATTAAGTGATAAGAAAGTATCGTTCACACGAGAATTTATGATCAACTATTTTTCAATCTAAGCTATTTAGATATTTAATGCTCAAGTGAGTGTGAAGATGATGATTGTGATTTTTATGACTAAATTACTACGAACTAATAAGCAAGCAAGAAAATAAGATCGCAATTAGAGCAAACAAACACTTAGGAAGAATTCAATGAGATGAGGATGTTACAGGGTTATGGGATTAATGTCTCTCCTATTGTACTTTTCAGGATGATGTAATCTCTTGACTTATCTAATTTGTTGATTAGCAGGGGTTTATTATGCTCGCAAAGTTCTTTCGACGCTTCGCTCACCTATTCAAGCCAACCTAAGACTATATGTCTATAGAATCAAACTTGACAAGAACACATGTATATTTCCTGCAAAAATAACCAAATAAGGCAACTAGAATATGTCTATCCTAATCACGAATCTATTCTCTGATGCCCGGATTCAAGAACTTACTCTATTCAATCCTATATGTAATTTATAGCTTCCACTTTGGAGTTGAACTATAAATTCGTAGATAGTACTCTATTGTTAGTTACACAATAGAATAATTAAATGCAAGATTGAATAAACAAATTAATATGATAAAGTCAAGCAAAATAATCAACCGTCAATTTACAATAGCCAAGAATGACCCATAACCCCAGAATAATGAGATTCGTAGCCACTCAATTTCATAACAATCATCAAAATATTATTTTTAAACATAAAAGCTATAAATACTAGATGAAGAATGGAAGAATTGATGAATTTCGTGCTCCCGAGTATTTCGTACATGTGTTTCTCTCTCAAAGTCGCGTCCCTTTTGCCAAAATAGGTTTAGGTTTGCTTTTATACGAGTTGGGGGCGTCTTGGGGGTCGAAATAACAAAGTTCCGGGCGAAATAGGACAACTTCACATCACCAACGCCCATGGTAGCGTGGGGCGCTAGCCTTGGCGCTGGAAATTTGGAGCTTCTGATTTGTGCACCACATGTAGCACCCCACGCTACCCTGGGCACTACTTTGTGGTTTTTTCTCGTTGATGTAATTGTGCTTAAAGAAGTAGGGACTTAATGTATATTGAAGTGAAGGTTGGGGTTTGGTTAACACAAGTATGGGGTCTAAATTGTTAATGTATATGTATTAAAGTGATTAGGGAGGTGTAGTCACTATATCCAAATGTATCCTACCCATCTCGCAACCTACATTACAACCAAAATAAAGTCCTACTTGATCCTTGACTGAATGAGCTCAATTAATAGAGTAGTACACTACGGGCAATCCTATGGTACGTCATTTGTGGCATATGAATGTTACTTCTGAGAGTGAGTGAATTCTTTCTATCTTGAGTTCCAGATCGTTCTTAGATTTTATTATGTGTGGAACAACTCTCTGTTGTTGTATAAGGGCACTTGTTTCATGAAGGAAAGGTAATGTCGTTGACCTCTGTGATGGAGTAAGTGAGCGGGTTATCAAAAATGCGTGCTGGTTTTGAGTCAAATCTTGAGGGGAGGATGTTACAGTATTGTACTTAATTTGTTTTAAATATTCTTGGTATGAAGAGTTATTAGCGTTGTTAAAAAGGGTCGTGTCTATATGAAGTGTAGTTTGATTGCTCGAGGACGAGCAATGGTTTAAGTGTGGGGTGCTAATGGTATGCTGTAATTACGTGTTTTAGTCGCTTATTGCATTCTAATTCACTGTACTTTATTCGTGTTTGAGCTTTAATTGGTAGTGTTTTGCACTTATTGTGTGTTTATGCCTTGTAGAAGTGATTCCGAGCTATGTAGATGTTATGGTATGAATTCGAGCAATTTAGAGCTCTGAAGTATGAGTAAAAGCCTAAGGATTAAGTCGGGATCGTGTTCGGGGGTCGAGGACCAAGTCTGGACGTCAAAAATCGAAGTTTGAGCAGTACACTTAGAAAACCCCACTACCGCGGCGCATGGGGCGGAGCGTGGGGCGCCGCATCAATGCAAATCTTGCTTCCTGACATATGTTGAGCTCTCTGGATTTCTCCACTAATGCCCCGCATGGCGCGTCACCCCATGCGGTGCGCCTGTTCAATTTTTACAGAGTGAAAATCCTATTTCGTCTGGGCCNAGGAGAAAGTGGTTTCGTCTGGGCCCGACGCTACTTGGTATAAATACATGGGAAAACGTTATTTTCGGGACTTTTGACATACTTAAGACCTGAGGAAGCTAAGGAGAAGTTGGAAGAACATAAGCACAAAGATTTCATCATTCCTTCCTCACTCAAGACCCGAGTTTAGATCTAGTTTATGTTTTCCTATACGTTAATTATATTTGTGATGAATTTCTCCATGTCTATGGAGTAGTTCCCTTTAGGGTTTGATGGATTTGGTGTATTGATAATTTTTTACGAATTATAACTCTAGTTTTATGTATTGAATCGTTGTGGATTATTTAATTATTGCATCTATATTCACTTGTTCATGTAATCGAGAGAGGCATAACTTGTGATATCCTTGCATTATATTGTTGGTTGAGTTCATTAATTCTTCTTCGTAATCGAGAGAGGCTAGTTGAATCAGTGATTAAACATAGTTAGGAGGATAATCAAGAGAGGTTCTCCTAAAGACCAATCCACTACGCATTCTTACATATCTTCACGTGCTTAGATTGGTTCATCTTGTGAAGTTAAGACTTAATCGAGAGAGGAGTTTTTGTTGAGCGTGTGAACTAATAATTGAGTGAATTTGAGAGACTCGCCCAAACATTAGAAGTGAATTATCTAGTGTTAGGTCCCAAACAATTATCTTGCACCTATCCTATCAAAACCCTATCTTCTTCCATTGATAATCCTCTTTGCTTATTCATTGTTTCTATTGTCATTAGTCAATAGCGTTAGACTCTTAGTTAATTTTAGTTAGAAATTATATAAATCTCAATTGTTGATCATCTTGGATAGCAACCAAGCTAGAAACTACGAGAACACTATTTAAATCCAATCCATGTGGATACGATATTATACTATACTATATTTGATTAGCTAGCATAATTTAGGTGTGTGTTTCGAGCTCGGCAACCCACGGCATGAACATGTCCCCATTCCAAATTGCATATAGTTCCCTCACCATGCTCAAATTTGCATGTCTCGGGCACTTTAGGAACTTATCCATCTTCATTTCTCTCAACCGGGCAAGCGCATCCGGGAAGTTATTTTCCAGAGTTTTAACATTAATTCCCATTTTTGAGATGTACCGCCCATATGGCTCAAAGTTACGATACCATTGGATGGCATCCTTACGAACCAGATACAAGTGAGGCCTTGGTCCCGATGGTGCCTTTCTCGACTCGCTAGCAACCTGCTTCCCTTTAACTTGCCAAGATATACCTTCACCCTGCTTGCGTTTCTTTTTGGGAGGGGGAGCAGTAGTAGAGGACTTCCCCACTCCTTTTCCCTTGGTAGCACTATCACGAGACATAGCAACCTACACATGATAAACATGAATGTGAGAATGAATCAAGAAATTCGCCCAAGGTCATCGTAAGAGTCAAAGATGACCCCACACTTAAAACCGAAGGCTTTATGTATTCTACTCACAATAGTGGTTCAAAGTGTACAAATGTTGCACCACAAGGCGATGGGTACTCAGGACTTCCCCATACCATACAATTGTAATTCACTAACTATTCCACACCATTTAAGTAGTCGAGCATGGCGAAGTGGCTTAGCCTTAGTGCAAGCAAGTAACACATGATTCTCAATCTCTACAACTAATACACTACACTAGCTAATTCTAACAAAGTGATGCAACATACATAATACAAGATACAAGGTGTGGGTGGTATGGTTATGACATGTGAACATTAAAGACAAGCTTTGGGTTATGTAAAATCACCCCAAACACCGCACACTTAGCCCAACAACACATACAACTACACTCGGCTACTCAGACTTCACCGGTGCACAATTTACTCTTTCAAGCATTTTATCAAACATATGGTGGGAATTAATTGTGTGTCTCTTTATTCAACAATGGTGGATCATGAGTACCCTCCCAATTTTAAACGAAGTAGAGGGAATTATAGTTTACTACTCCGTAGAACATATTCACAACTCCTCATGGTGGATCAAAGCACGCGGAGTCCCGAATCTGGTGAAAATATTTTTCTTCACAAAGCTCACCACCACTTTAGCATCATTCGTAGGCGAAGCCACAACTTCAACCCATTTTGACACATAGTCAATTGCAACCAAGATGTACTGATGGCCATTTGATGTTGGAAATGGCCCTATGAAGTCTATTCCCCAAACATTGAAGATTTCGACCACAAGTATGCCCTTCAATGGAATCTCATGCCTTCTCAAAATAGTACCCATCCTTTGGAACCTATCACACATTTTCACAAAAGCATGTGCATCCTTGAATAGCCTAAGAGAATAAAATCCTGACTGCAGCAACTTTGCAGACGTTTTGTCTCCTCCATGGTGCCCCCATATGGTGATGCATGGCAATCATGTAAAATTGCTTACATCTCCTCCTCAGGAACACATCGGCGCACCAGCTGATCTGCACACTGCTTAAACAAAAATGGCTCATCCCATAGATAAAGCCTAACATCATGCATGGATTTTCTCTTACCATCCGGAGATAACTCTGAAGGAGTCACCCCACTCACAATGAAGTTCACATAGTAAGCATACCATGGGGGTCGTGCCAGCTCTGATGGCTAGCAATTTCTCATCAAGAAAACTTTCCAAAATTTCGCCCCCTTCCTCAATATGTGCATGAGTTTCCAAGCGACAAATGGTCCGCTACCTGATTTTCTGTCCCTTTTCAGTCTTTGATTTCCACATCAAATTCCTGCAAGAGAAGAACCCAATGAATTAGTCTAGGCTTAGTATCGTTTTTCTCAATCAAATACCTGATGGCTGCATGGTCTGTGTAGACGNACTTGCCAAGATATACCTTCACCCTGCTTGCGTTTCTTTTTGGGAGGGGGAGCAGTAGTAGAGGACTTCCCCACTCCTTTTCCCTTGGTAGCACTATCACGAGACATAGCAACCTACACATGATAAACATGAATGTGAGAATGAATCAAGAAATTCGCCCAAGGTCATCGTAAGAGTCAAAGATGACCCCACACTTAAAACCGAAGGCTTTATGTATTCTACTCACAATAGTGGTTCAAAGTGTACAAATGTTGCACCACAAGGCGATGGGTACTCAGGACTTCCCCATACCATACAATTGTAATTCACTAACTATTCCACACCATTTAAGTAGTCGAGCATGGCGAAGTGGCTTAGCCTTAGTGCAAGCAAGTAACACATGATTCTCAATCTCTACAACTAATACACTACACTAGCTAATTCTAACAAAGTGATGCAACATACATAATACAAGATACAAGGTGTGGGTGGTATGGTTATGACATGTGAACATTAAAGACAAGCTTTGGGTTATGTAAAATCACCCCAAACACCGCACACTTAGCCCAACAACACATACAACTACACTCGGCTACTCAGACTTCACCGGTGCACAATTTACTCTTTCAAGCATTTTATCAAACATATGGTGGGAATTAATTGTGTGTCTCTTTATTCAACAATGGTGGATCATGAGTACCCTCCCAATTTTAAACGAAGTAGAGGGAATTATAGTTTACTACTCCGTAGAACATATTCACAACTCCTCATGGTGGATCAAAGCACGCGGAGTCCCGAATCTGGTGAAAATATTTTTCTTCACAAAGCTCACCACCACTTTAGCATCATTCGTAGGCGAAGCCACAACTTCAACCCATTTTGACACATAGTCAATTGCAACCAAGATGTACTGATGGCCATTTGATGTTGGAAATGGCCCTATGAAGTCTATTCCCCAAACATTGAAGATTTCGACCACAAGTATGCCCTTCAATGGAATCTCATGCCTTCTCAAAATAGTACCCATCCTTTGGAACCTATCACACATTTTCACAAAAGCATGTGCATCCTTGAATAGCCTAAGAGAATAAAATCCTGACTGCAGCAACTTTGCAGACGTTTTGTCTCCTCCATGGTGCCCCCCATATGGTGATGCATGGCAATCATGTAAAATTGCTTACATCTCCTCCTCAGGAACACATCGGCGCACCAGCTGATCTGCACACTGCTTAAACAAAAATGGCTCATCCCATAGATAAAGCCTAACATCATGCATGGATTTTCTCTTACCATCCGGAGATAACTCTGAAGGAGTCACCCCACTCACAATGAAGTTCACATAGTAAGCATACCATGGGGGTCGTGCCAGCTCTGATGGCTAGCAATTTCTCATCAAGAAAACTTTCCAAAATTTCGCCCCCTTCCTCAATATGTGCATGAGTTTCCAAGCGACAAATGGTCCGCTACCTGATTTTCTGTCCCTTTTCAGTCTTTGATTTCCACATCAAATTCCTGCAAGAGAAGAACCCAATGAATTAGTCTAGGCTTAGTATCGTTTTTCTCAATCAAATACCTGATGGCTGCATGGTCTGTGTAGACGATGACTTTAGTTCCCACCAAGTCTGCCATAAATTTATCAAACGCCCATACTACCGCTAGAAACTCTTTTTCTCTGACTGTGTAATTTATCTGGGATAAGATTTAGAGTTTTGCTAGCATAGTAAATTGGGTGGAATACTTTATTTTTCCTCTGGCCCAATACGGCCCCAATTGACGTGTCATTGGCATCACACATCAATTCAAAAGACTCTCCCCAGTCTAGGGCGGCGATAATTGGTACAGTCACCAATCTCTTTTTCAACTCCACATACGCCTTCAAGAAGTGTTCATCAAACTTGAAAGGCGTATCCTTCTCAAGCAACCTGCACAAGGGAGTATAAATCTTAGAGAAATCTCTAATGAATCTATGATAGAAACCTGCATGTCCCAAAAATCTTCTGAATCCTTTGACAGATATTGGAGGCAACAATTTTTCAATTGCATCCACTTTTGCCTTATCCACCTCCAACCCATCTTTGGACACCTTGTGCCCGAGTGAAATTCCTTCTCGTACCATAAAATGGCACTTCTCCCAGTTCAACACTAAATTCATCTCTTCACACCTGACAAGAACTTTACTTAAGTTCGTTAAGCATTCATCAAAAGATGGTCCAAAGACCGAAAAATCATCCATAAATACTTTAACAAATATTTCTACCATATCAGTGAAGATTTCCATCATGCACCTTTGAAAAGTCGTAGGTGCATTGCACAACCCAAATGGCATTCGCTTAAAAGCATAAGTGCCATAAAGACAAGTGAAGGTAGTCTTCTGTTGGTCCCCTGGTGCAATTGAGATCTGGTTATAGCCAGAATATCCATCAAGGGTTTATAATAATCATGTCCAGCCAACCTATCTAACATCTGATCAATAAAGGAAAGGGGGAAGTGATCCTTTCTAGTAGCATTATTCAGTTTCCGATAGGCAATGCAAATTCTCCAACCGGTGACAGTCCTAGTTGGGATTAATTCATTATTATCATTTATGACCACCGTCATTCCACCCTTTTTAGGCACACATTGTACTGGACTTACTCACTTGCTACCAGAGATGGGAAAGATAATACCTGCATCGAGCCACTTTATGACTTCTTTTCTTACCACTTCCTTCATGACTGGGTTCAAGCGGCGTTGGTGTTCCACTCGGTTTGTGCCCATACTCCATGAGAATTTTATGCAGACAAAATGCTAAGCTAATAACACAAATGTCATCCACAGTCCATCTAATCGCCCTCTTGTTCTCTCTAAGCACGCGAAGTAGCTTTTCTTCCTGTAAAACAGATAACTCGGATGATACAACAACTTGTAAAGTTTCATCAACACCCAAATAGGCATAATGAAGATGGGAGAGTAAGGGCTTGAGTTTCAATGTAGGAGCTTCATCGATAGACGTCTTAGAGGTGGCCCTATTGGTCTATCGAGAGGCTCGAAATCTATCAGTCCTTTGATGTAAGCACATGCATCCAGATGATGCACCATCTCCTTCACCTCGTCATCCAAATAAATACTGACAAACAAAATAAGTTCTTTATCTAGAGAGTCATCAAAGTATGCACCCATATCATTTTTCTTTTTCTTCTTTTTCAATCACAAATATCGTAGCTAGATCCTCATAGTGACTTGGCAGTTGAATTGCCCTGTACACGTTAAAGAGTGCTTCCACATTATCAACCCGGAGAATCATTTTTCCTTCACGAACTCTTATCACATCATCATCGGTGGCTAAGAGATGTCATCCCAAGATGATGGGGACTTGTTCCTCAGCTTCATAGTCCAGTATAATGAAATCTGCTGGCAGAATAAATTACCCAATTTGTAGTAGCACATCTTCTATCACCCCCTCGAGATGGACAATAGATCTATCAACAAGCTGCAACATGACCATGGTTGGCCTTGGAGCTCCCAACTTTAATTGACTGAAAACTGAAAGAGGCATCAAATTTATGCTAGCCCCCAAATCACAAAGTGCTCACCCCACATCTACCTCACCAGTTCGAACAAGTATGGTGAAGCTCCCCAGATCCTTCAACTTTTGTTGTAATTTTATTTCAATTCTCAAGATGCACTCTTCAGTAAGTGCCACTATCTCAAACTCTGTCAACCTTCTTTTATTAGCCACAATATCTTTGATGTACTTAGCATATTTTGGGAGTTCATGTAACACATCAACCAATGGTATATTCAATTGAATTTGACTCAGCATATCAAGAAATTTGTTGAACATCATGTCATCACTTTTCTTCTTCAATCTTTGTGGGAAAGGAGGTGGTGGCCTTGAAATCAGGGTCTTTTCACTTTCTTCAGTTTCTTTCTCAGCTTCTCCCACAATTTTGGGGATCAGTTCACCCTTAGGAGTGACTTGTTCTTTATTTCTTTTTGGGATTTCTTCTAATTCTCTGCCATTCCTCACAGTTACAGCATTTACGTGAGGATTCTTATCTATATCGTTAGGAAGGGCCCCTGCAGGTCGAGTATTTTGTTGTGCAGCCAACTGCCCAATCTGTATCTCTATATTTTGAAATTCAGTCCTCAATTGTTGATTATCTGTTCGAAGTTAATGGTTGTCAATCAACAACTTTTTCAACATATCATTAGTGCTTTCTTCTACCTGTTAAGGTGGCTTTTGAGGCTGATTATAGTTCCCTTGAGGCCTGTATTGATTCTGAGTGGTCTGGTTCCCACTCCATGAGAAGTTCTGGTGATTCCTCCAGTTGGGATTATAGGTGTTCCCATATTGATTATTCTAGTTCATTGGACCTCTACCTTGCTGGCCCATATAATAAACAGATTCAAGATTCACCGGACATTGATCACTCATATGGCCATCTCCATAAATTTCACAACATATGGCCATCCTTTGAACTTGCTGCATTTGATGCCCTTGACCCATTTCCATCTTAGACATTTGGTTGTTTAGTTTAGCAATCTCTGCTCACACGACTGACATCTCATCCAGCTCGAGTGTACCTGTTGCTTTCTATTTTATCATCCTTCTTGAGTCACTCTCACCTTGCCATTTATGATCATTTGCAGTGAAATTGTTCAGCAAAGTCTAAATCTCAGTGTATGGCTTTTGCATGCAACTTCATCCTCAAGTTGAGTCTAGATTCAATTTGGAGGTCTCGTCCAACCCATCCACAAAGGTATATCCCAACACCTCATCAGTCTGACAATGATGGGGCAGTCTCTGAGTAGTTTCTTGCATTTTTCTCAAGCTTGACGAAGAGTCTCACCATGTCATTGTTGAAACCCAAGAATCTGGCTCCTCAGCAACTTTGTTTTCTTTGTGGGAAAAAAATTGATTAAGAATTTTCGTGCCAGATCATCCCAAGTGTGGATTGAGTTTGTGGGCTCTTTGTCATTCCTTAGCTTCCCTAGCAGTGAAAAGAGAAACAATGTCAGTCTGACGTAGTCCTTGGAAACGTTCGGATAATTATATGTATCCGTAATTTCCAAAAAGTTCTGAATGTGCCGCTGCAGATCTTCACGAGATAGACCCACACACTGCCTTATGGAATGAATCAGCTGCACCATGTACTGTTTGAGCTCAAAATAAATCGTGATGTCAGGCTTTATGATAGCCTGAGTAATATTAGCAAGACTAGGCCTTGCGTTTTCAATCACCGATATTTCTTCATTTCCTGCCATCTCGATTGGTTGTGGTTGGACTACGATACCCAACACTGTAATTCTTGCTCTTTCTTCCGCCTCCCTCCTTAACCTGTGGAAGAGTCTTTCGGGATCAGGATCAGGAGGAAGAAGGTTGTTCAAACCGTTGCTCCTTCTTAACATTCAAGGTGAGCACCTGTAGAGTCAGAAACAATCAAACAAATTAACACTTGAACAATAACAAATAAGAGCCTATTTCAGACAAATAACTAATTTCTAAATTCCCGCCAACGACGCCAAAAATTTGTTGGGTCTTGCACACGCAAATATAAGCGGTGCTCAAGTGAGTGTGAAAAAGATGATTGTGATTTTTATAACTAAATTACTACAAATTAATAAGCAAGCAAGAAAATAAGATCACAATTAGAGCAAACAAACGTTTAGGAAGAATTCAATGAGACGAGGATATACATGGGTTATGGGATTAACGTCTCTTCCTATTGCGCTTTTCGGGTTGATATAATCACTTGACTTATCTAATTTGTTGACTAACAGGGTTTATTATGCTCGCAAAGTTATTTCGATACTTTGCTTGACGATTCAAGCCAACCTAAGACTATATGTCTATAGAATCAAACTTGACAAGAACGCATGTATATTTCCTGAAACAATAACCAAGTAAGGCAACTAGAACATGTCTATCCTAATCACGAATCTATTCTCCGATGCTCGAATTCAAGAACTTACTTTATTCAATCCTATATGCAATTTATAGTTCCCACTTTCGAGTTCAACTATAAATTCATAGATAGTACTCTGTTGTTAGCTACACAATAGAAGAATTAAATACAAGATTGAACAAACAAATTAATATGATAAAGTCAAGAAAAATAATCAACCGTCAATTTACAATAGTCAAGAATGACCCATAACAACAGAATAATAAGGTTCTTAGCCACTCATGTTCATAACAATCATCAAAATACTGTTTTTAAACATAAAAGCTATAAATACTAGATGAAGAATGGAAGAATTTATGAATTCCGTGCTTCGTATTTCTCTCTCAAAATCGCATCCCTTTTTGCCAAAATAGGTTTAGGTTTGCTTTTATACGAGTTGGGGATGTCTTGGAGTCGAAATAACCAAGTCCCGGACGAAATAGAATAATTTCACATCACCAGCGCCCAGGGTAGCGTGGGGTGCTAGCCCTTGTGCTGGAAATTTGGAGCTTTTGATTTGTGCGCCACAAGTAGCGCCCCACGCTACCCTGGGTGCTACTTTGTGGCTTTTTCTTGTTTCATCCCCGTTTTGCTTGAATTCACGCATCTTCGTCCCAAATTATCTCCGGATGATTTCTACACATAAAAATACCACGAATTAGCACAAATCATTACATTACACATCCGGAATCTATGAAACATAAGTAAAATGCGAGGCAATATGCATATAAATATACATACTTTAAGCCGAATATCACTCGCAAACCCGAAAAATCCAAAAAAACTGAGATTAAAGACCTGGCTTTTGTTAGTTTTGTTTGGTCTTTAGATTTAACAACCCGACATAATTAATTTGGTTTGGCAATTGTAAAACTTGGATTAACCCGACCTCCGTACACCCCTAGTCAGCATATATAGTTGTTGGATAAATTATAGTTGCGTATCATAATAGAATAATAGATAGAGAGTATGGGAGTGTTTGGTATGAATGAGAACATTTTCTAAAATATATATTTTAAATTTTTTAAATGTTTAGTTGGCTTAAATATTTTGAATAATATTTTTCTTATAAACTTATTTTCCTTTGATTGGAGGAAAATATTTTTCCTACCAAAATTAAAAAACATATTTTTCAAAAACTCTATTTCAACATTCCCCACTCTATTCCCCAACATCCCAACCCATCCCTAACCCTACCTTACCAACCCACCCTCACCCAACCAACCCACCCATTTCCTATCCCCTAC
>AWOL01S0000739.1:112145-148353 GCA_000715115.1 Nicotiana otophora
GTACCTTGCTCTTCTCGAACTAGGACACCACTTATGGCGACTTCTGATACTGCCAAATACAAATAGAGTTTTTCGTCTGTTTTGGGAGTGTGAAGCAGTGGTGGGCTTGATAGATACCGCTTTAGTTCCTCTAATGCTCGTTGGCATTCCGGGGTCCAAGCAAAATCATTCTTCTTTTTGAGTAGAGAGAAAAATTTATGACTTCGATCTGATGATCTCGAAATGAATCGGCCTAAGGCTGCAATCCGTCCGGTCAGCCTTTGTACGGATTTCACGCTGTCCACGATGGTGATGTCTTCGATGGCCTTGATTTTCTCGGGGTTTATCTCGATTCCTCGATTTGATACCATGAAGCCGAGGAATTTGCCCGGACCGACCCTGAATGCACATTTTTCGGGGTTGAGTTTCATGTTGTATTTTCTTTAAATCTCGAATGTTTCCTGCAAATGGGTCAAATGATCCTCTGCGCGCAAGGATTTAACTAGCATGGCATCAATATATACTTCCCTTAATTTACCTATTTGTTCTTCGAATATTTTATTTACTAAACGTTGATAAGTAGCTCCTGCGTGGGCATTACATTGTAACAGTATGTTCCATATCTAGTTATAAATGCCATTTTTTCCTAGTCCTCCAGGTTCATCTGAATTTGATTATACCCGGAATAGGCATTGAGAAAGGTGAGGATCTCGTGGCCGGCCGTGGCACTGATCATGCGATCGATGTTAGGCAGTGGAAAGGAATCTTTCGGGCATGTTTTGTTTAAATCCTTATAATCCACACACATTCTAAGTTTGTTCCCTTTTTTAGGTACTATAACTACATTGGCTAACCATTCGGGGTATTTCACCTCCCGAATGGACCCTATTTTGAGAAGTTTGGTTACCTCATTCTTTATGAACGCGTGCTTTACCTCAGATTGGGGTCTTCTCTTTTGCTTCACCGATCTGAACTTAGTGTCCAAACTTAGTCGATGCGTCGTTATGTCCAGTGGTATCCCTGTTATATCTAAATAGGACCAGGCGAAACAGTCGATGTTATTGATAAGAAATTGAATGAGTTTTTTCCTGAGTTCGGGGATCAAACCCGTTCCCAGGTATACCTTTCGTTCGGGCCAATATTCGATTAGTGTGATTTGCTCCAGTTCCTCAATAGTTGATTTGGTGGCATCGGAATCATCGGGGGTCACGAACGATCGAGGGGTCCATCGATCGTCATCTTCTTCGATGTTCTTCTTATCTGGCTGGGCCGAAGCTGATGTTTGTGATTGCTATTTGGCATTCTGTTCTTCGATTGTATCTCCTTCTGAACCTGTTCCTTTTATCGGTGAAGACGAAGATATTGATTTTGTTTCCTCAATGGAGAACATCTCCTTTGCGGTTGGCTGTTCTCCGTACACTATTTTAACACCTCTCGATGTTGGGAATTCGAGGACCTGGTGTAGGGTCGAAGGTACGACTCTCATGCTGTGGATCTATGGCCTTCCGAAAAGGGCGTTATATCTCATATCGCCTTCGATCACATGAAATTTTGTTTCCTGAATGGTTCCGGCCACGTTTATCGGTAGGATTATCTCGCCTTTTGTGGTTTCACATGCCATATTGAATCCGTTCAGAACCAGAGTTACAGGTACGACCTGGTTCTATAAGCCGAGCTGTTCTATGACCCTCGATTTGATGATATTGGCTGAGCTACCTGGATTAATTAGCACACGCTTAATTTTAATTTTATTCACAAGTACGGATATTATCAGTGCATCATTATGGGGTTGGGTGATTCCTTCTGTATCTTCGTCATTGAAAGACAAGGTCCCTGTAGGTATGTATTCTTGAGTTCGAGATCATTTTTCCTTGACAATAGATATTCTAGCGCGTTTAAGCACTGGTCCCTGCGGGGTATCGGCACCGCCGATGATCATGTGAATGACGTGTTGCGGTTCTTCTAGCTCGTTTTGCTTGTCAAATCCCTTGCTCTTGAAATGATTCTTCGCCCTATCGCGAAGGTGCCCTTTGTTAAATAAGCGGGCTACTTCCTCTCTTAATTGCCTGCAATCTTCGGTCCTGTGACCATGGGTGCCATGATATTCGCACATTTGATTGGGATTCCTTCGGGCAGGGTCGGTCTGCATAGGTCGAGGCCATTTAGTGTCTTCGATGAGTCCGATGGCTGACACGATAGCAGATGCACCGACGTTGAAGTTGTATTCCGACAGTCGAGGGGCTTCTACATGATCGGCATGTTTATCGAAGCCGCTTTTACTCATCAGTCCCCGGGAATTTTTTCCCCGGTCAATCCTTCCATTGTTTCGAACTGTATTGCGTGCTGAACCATTGTTTATTCGATCTGTGACGTACGGCCGATATCGATCTTGGTTTGACCTTTGATCCCTTTCGATTGAATTTAATAAGATCCCTTTGATATTTAATAACTGTTCTGTTCCGATGAACGGGTCCGTATGGAGCCCCCAATTGATCATCCCCAACCCTAATCTTCGATTGATATCGGTTGTGTACGTCTGCTCAGGTTATTGCTGGATACTCGATCAGATTTTGTTTCAGCCGATGTGATGCTGTAGAACTTAGCTGGTTCAACCCTTGGGTGAAAGCTTGGACGGCCCAATCGTCTGTGACCGGGGGTAATTCCATACGTTTCATTTGAAATCTGGATACGAATTCCCTTAGCATTTCATTCCCCCTTTGTTTTACTTTGAAGAGGTCTGATTTTCTTGTTGCAACCTTTATGGCACCAGCATGTGCCTTTACGAACGAATCCGCTAACATGGCAAAAGAGTCGATGGAATTCGGCGGTAAATTGTGGTACCAGATCATTGCTCCCTTCGAGAGGGTCTCCCCGAATTTTTTTAATAGCACAGATTCGATCTCATCGTCCTCCAAATCGTTGCCTTTTATGGCACACGTGTAAGATGTGACATGTTCGTTGGGATCGATCGTACCATTATATTTGGAAATTTCGGGCATACGGAATTTTTTGGGGATTGGCTTCGGTGCTGCACTTGATGGAAAAGGCTTTTGAATGAATTTTTTGAATCAAGACCCTTTATCATTGGTGGAGCTCCCGAGATTTGATCGATCCTGGCATTATAAGTTTTCACCCTCTTGTCGTTGGCTTCGACTCGTTTTGTAAGTTCCTCGAGCAATTTGGTAATTCCGGGGTAGTCCCCGATTCTCGCTCGTTAGATTTCACTACGACAGGTTCTGCTCTTGGGGTAGCTTCTCGAAGTGGATCAGACTCTGGCCCGTGTTGTGCACGAGTTTGGCTCTATAGTTGAGCTATCGCTACTTGTTAGGCTTGTAGCATCTCGAAGATCATACGCAGGCTGGTCCCAATTTTCCCTGCATTTTGTGTGTCTCGGGCTACGGATCGAGCTCCGCCCTGAATGCTTCTTTCCTGTTCGGAACGTTGATTTGCCTCCAAAGCTATTTGTGAGTTGACATCCAATGGTATTTCGGCTCGAACCTCGGTGCCATTGTCAATTGGCCTTCCGGCCACGGGTGCCAAGTTATTGGTTTCATCTTGAAGGCCAGCTTCGTTATCGATTGGTGAACCATCTGATGGTTGTTTGTAGTATTTTTTCAGATTTGTATCAAATAACCACTGTTATCCTGGGCCCCACGGTGGGCGCCAAACTGTTTACCCGAAAAAATGGATATAGTTAAATTTATACGTAGTTTCAAGGATATGTGGTAAAATTTGATACGAAAAATGTAATGATAAATATCAATGTGAATTTAGATTGGAGAAAATATAAGACAAACAAGATTATCCAGAACAAATGAATCTTAGAAATTCACAAGATGGAATCAATCTAAGAAAACTGAAAAAGAGATGCTTTACTCTCTAGAAATGTGTTGCTTTGTATTACAATGTATGACTTTTGGAAAACACCTGGCCTTAAGAGATGGTAGCCAAGCCCCTTTTATAATGGAGGGAATTGGCTCCAAGCATAATAAAAATAATAAAACAACATTTAGTGGGAGACCCATGATAAACCAGCTTTTCCGTGATTTATGCCAAGATTCTTTCTAGTGGGACTGCAATGGCTCTTGTGAGCTCGATCTTGCTGGGAGACGCCGACTTTGGTTTGAGCTCGATTTTGATTCGAGCCCGATCGTGACCTCGAACGACTTTGAGGTTGATCGTCTATGAGCTCGATCTTTGTTCGAATCCCCCCGAATTGCTTCGAGGTCGAGGCCAGTGCTGGCTGGTATATCTATTTTGTGTCGATTTCCACTTGAGCTTGATAATGGTCTTGGCATGGGTCGGCCTGATCGGATTCAAGATTTGGTTTGTTGCACCTTTGGGGTCTTGCCTCGACATGCCATCGTTCGAACTCGATCAGTCGTGCTAAAACCGAAATCTATTTCGACCGTACACACTCATGTTTTCAAAAAATGTTACATTGTGCTTGTGGCCGGGGCTAGCTTGCTCATGGATTCCAACTTTTATTTATTTATTTTCATTCTCATCCGTATTGTTTATGATGAATTGTACCGAATCAAGATCAGCAACAGCAAACTGCAAGCAGATGTACCCTTGGATGACATAAATATTAGTAATAAATAATAACATGGATTTTTAATTTATTAGTTGCACTTTCCCCTTCTATCATTCTCATATTTATTCTTCAAATTAAATGGGGTCTCCTCTTTGTTGTGATCCAGTCATGCATTGAAATTTTGGAGACTTTTCAACACCATGTCTCTATCAAATGTCATGGTCATACTATATTTCCCAGCCGTGTACGATTTTAAGCCATTATACGAAGAGTTACACTTAATAAATTGCTACTACTATAAGATAGACTATACGGTAGTTGCTGTGACAGTATGGCGTCGCGTGCACTGGGGTCCCTTGATATATTATCCCTTAGGTTAACTTATCAAAAGAAGTAAAACACAAGGTAAACGGGTTTTGAAAAATGTAACACTAAGAAATAAATACATACTACTATACTAGTAACATCTTAAAGAGCCATTTAAAGATTGTATAATTTGTTCGCTACAAATGTTTAATGTTTTCAAGGACCATCATAAAGAGAACGTAAATTAACGGTAAACAGTAATATCTCCATTATTTGTGAATTTTAACTAAACATTTATTCGAAATACTTTTTAAGTATGAGTCAATGTTACGACCCAAAATCTAACTAGTCGTGATTGCACCTAACCCAACCAGCTAGTTAAGCCAATTAACAACTATCCAATTTAATGAGATTTATTGAGACAAATGAATGATAAAATAACCGAACCTTTATACATTTTCCAAGGACTGGTAGTATAAATCATGAACTTCTAAGATTTAGAATTTACAAAGCTGGTATGAAATAAAGTACATCATTTGTTTGAAATATACATAAACAGATTAAAATTCTAAAGCTACCAAGATCAAGAGGCATCTATGACCGGAACACAGGTACATCTTCAAATCCAGCTCCCGCCGTGCACAACAATATCAACATCTAACATCTGCACGCAAGGTGCAGAAGTGTAGTATGAGTACAACCGACCCCATGTACTCAATAAGTAACAAACCTAACCTTAGGTTAAAAGTAGTGACGAGCTGGAACAAAGGTCGGAGTCCAACACCAACAGCCAACAACAGTTCATAACAACATAATAAAAGTGATAAAAGAAGTAACTCAGAGATATATTGCTCAGCTTGTTCACAGTTCCGAAAATTAGGCATGCTTTTCAAGTATATTAGTGAAAACCCAAATCTTTTACCGAAAATCACCGAAATATGAGTAAGTTTGTAAAACTCTGATTTTCCCAAAATTTTCAACAGGTAAATGTTTCATTTTCAAATGGAATGAGGAAAATACATCTCTATGCCTACATGTCAATGTATATGTGAAGTCATGAATGGCGCAATATCGTACAGCATGAAGAAACTGCATCTCTATGCCTGTATGTCAAGTGTGCATGTCGAATGCAATGCAACTCAGTGATAAAACGATATGCATACTCTTAGAGAATTAATTCACTCAGTCCTCCCAGTCACTCAGTCCTCCAAATCACTCAGTCCTCACAGTCACTCAGTCCTCACAGTCACTTAGTCCTCCCAATCAGTTGTCACTTGCTCTCGGTACTCGCGCTCGGCACTCGCACTCGCACTCGCACTCGCACTCGCACTAGACACTCGCACTCAGTAGGTACCTGTGCTCACTGAGGGTGTGCAGACTCCGGAGGGGCAGATTCAGCCCAAGCGCTATAATAAGCCAATTATGGCATGAATCAATAATACCTGCTGTGGCGTGTAACTCGATCCCATCATAAATCAATAATACCTGCTGCGGCGTGTAGCCCGATCCCATCAATATCCTCACCATCAGGCCGTCGGCCTCAGTCAGTCATCAATCGCTCCAGTCTCTCGGGCTCACAATGTCATGAAAATCAGCCCAAAATGATGATGTGATATATCAATAAATGGTAACAGAGACTGAGATATGATATACAAATGAATGCGTATGACTGAGTATGTAATTGCAATGTAAGCAAATAATACAATAACAGAAATGACCTCAGTGGATCCCAACAGGATAAGCTATAACCTAGACATGGTTTCTAACATGGATCACAACTCAATTACTCTAGCACGTAGAGATTTCATATATACAAATAAGATTAGGTAACTATATAGTACCATAGAAATAATCGAGTCATAATTCACACGGTGCACGCCCACACGCCCGTCACCTAGCATGTGCGTCACCTCAACACCAAACACATATCACGTATATTCAGGGGTTCATACCCTCAGCACCAAGTTTAGAAGTGTTACTTACCTAGAAGAAGGCAAATCCAATACCGGGCAAGTCAAACGATACTCCAAAAATGCCATCCCACGCGTACCGACCTTCGAACGGCTCGAAACTAGCCAAAAGCAACTCAAATACATCAAATAATGCCTAAGAAAATAATTCCAAATGATAAAGGTCGAATCTTTAATCAAAAGTCCAAAGTCAACCAAAAAGTCAAACTCGGGCTCGCCCCTCGGAAAGCCCAAAAACATACATTATCTTTAGTTTTAGACTCAAAGTCATATATATTCTTCCACATGGAGCACTAATAGTCCATTTACTTTAACAAAGTGGTGCACTTTTAGTCATAACACTAAACACATTTTAATTTTTAACAGAAATTTAAGATCTGACAAAATATCTATTCCATTTATTTTCTTGTTTATCGAAAGAAATAAAGATGACAGATTTATCTAGATAGCAAATAGTAAATATACATAGAATTTATTTACTATTTATATATTTACTATTTATTTACAATACGTAAAATATACATTCACTAAGAAATATTAAACACCGTTAATGTTTATTTGCAATGATTGTTATCTAGATAACCTCAAATGTTATCTAGATTTTTTTATTATATACATAAAATTTATTTTTATTTTATGTATTTTTACTATACATTAACTCCCTTACAATAAAAAAATCTAATAAATATATATTTATTTTATGTCAACGTATAGTAAATATTATGTATATAATAAAAAAATCTAGATAACATTTGAGGTTATCTAGATATAAATTATTGCAAATAAAAATTAACGGTGTTTAACATTTCTTAGTAAAATGTATATTTTACGTATAGTAAATAGATAAATAGTAAATAAATTCTATATATATTTACTATTTGCTATCTAGATAAATCTGTCATCTTTATTTCTTTCGCTAAATAAAAAAATAAATGGAACAAATATTTTGTCAGATCTTAGATTTTTGTTAAAAATTAAAATGTGTTTAGTGTTATGACTAAAAGTGCACCACTTTGTTAAAGTAAATGGACTATTAGTTCTCCATGTGGAAGAATATATATGACTTTGAGTCTAAATCCAAAGATAATATATGTTTTTGGGCTTTTTCTCAATGTTATGACTAAAAGTGTACCACTTTGTTAAAGTAAATGGACTATTAGTGCTCCATGTGAAAGAATATGTATGATTTTGAGTCTAAAGCCAAAGATAATGTATGTTTTTGGGCTTTTCCTCCCTGAAAACCAAAACCGACGATATACACAAGTCATAATACATCATACGAAGCTAATCGAGACTCCAAATAGCTGAACGGAATGCTAGTGCTCGAAACAACCGGTCGGGTCGTTACAGTGAATAATTTGGGGCTAGCTTTTTGGTTAACAAAAGGCGGTCATTAAGCGGCCAAATTAGTAATAGAAAAAATTAAGGGTAAAGCTCAAAAAGCCAAAAATTGGATTAAACGTTTTTTCGGTCTCCTTCTCCTATTTTCTTTTTTTTCCATATTTACTTATTTTTTTCCTCTTCCACTTCCTCATCCTATTCTTCATCTCGCCTTTCTTCTTCTTTGAATTTTTGAGGTGATCTGGACCTCTTTTGAATTAAAATTTAAAGTTTATCATTCTTGAACCAACCTTGAAATATAATGTGGGTTTGAAATATCAAACTTGATTTTTGTATTATTTTCATGTGGGTATCATTTGATATTGTTTGAATTAATATTTAAAGTTTGAATACAAAATATGAGATGATTCAATGTCGATTTGGATTAGATCTGGACAAAAAAATATTGTTGAAAATTTCAAACATCCCAAGAGATGTTTAAACATCTTAGAATGTTTCAAACATCTTTATCTTCATTCAACAATAGTTTCTTTTCTGTTCGTTATCATCATCATCCTTATCATCATTTTCTTCTTCCTCTTCCTCTTCTTTTTCAAATTCTGGAGGTGATTTGAATCACTTTTGGATCAAAGTTAAAAGTTAACCATTGGTGAGCCAACCTTAAAGTTTTAAAGTGGGTTTAAAAATTCGGACCTAATTTTCTGTTGCTTTGAAGTGGGTATTATTTGGAATCACTAAAACTAGTTTTGGAGGTGGAATGTAAAATTTAAGATCATTTAGACTTGATTTGGATTGAATTTGGATTGATTTTGAATTAAAATTGTTGCAAAAAAATTTCAAACATCTCGCGAGATGTTTAAACATGAAACATCCAATGAGACATTTGAAACATATAGTGAGATGTTTAAATATCTCAGGATGTTTCAATTTCATGACCCGAAATCAAGGAGCCGTGATGGTGCCTAACCCCACTTTCTAGGGAAGCCAAACTAGTGTCACGACCCAAATCCCATCATAGGCCATGATGCTGCCCAACACTGTCGTTATACAAGCCAAAAACTAAAGAACACAACCAAGAACCAAGAACGAAGAACGAAAATCTAAATCCCCACAATCCGGTATCACAAGTGCATGAGCAACTATTAGGAAGTACAATATTGCTACAATATCTGTCTGGAATATAAAATAGATAAGATAAAGTAAATGAATAAGATGGGGACTTCGTGTGCTGTGGATCGTAACATGGAATGCAACTCACCACAAAGTCTTTTCAGCAGCTGCGCTGATGCGCCAAGATGACTACCAAATGTACCTGTCTCAGTACCTGCACAATTAGTGCAAAATTATGGTATGCATACGTAAATCAACGCGTACCCAGTAAGTATCTAGCTTAACCTCGAAAAAGTAATAACGAGGGGTCGACATCGACACTTACTAGTGGTCCATTAATTAAAGTACAATAAAGTAGACATGTATGAAGCATTACAAGTAAAACAGTGAGAATAGATATATGTACATAACACAATCCTCAACAGAAGAGTAAACACAAAATCTTTGAATACCAATGACGAGCACAAAACACACGCTTAAATTCTGCTCGCTAATCAAATATAAAGTATAATATCGTATCCACTAAGGATTGGATTTAAACAGTATTCTCATTGTTTCTAGCTTGGTTAGTATCCAAGATAATAAACAATTGAGATTTATAAGATTTCTAACTAAAATTTACTAAAAATCTAAATTTATTGACTAATGACAATCGAATCAAGGAATAATCAAAGAAGGTTATCAATGGGAGAAGATAGGGTTTTGATAGGATAGGTGCAAGATAATTGTTTAGGAGCTAACTCTAGATAATTCACTTCTAATGTTCAAGTGAGTCTCACGAATTCTCTCAATTATTAGTTCAAACGTTCAGCAAAAACTCCTCTCTCAATTAAGTTTGAACTGCACAACATGAACCAATTTAAGCACGTGAATATATGCAAGAATGCGTAGTGGATTGATCTTTAGTAAAACCTCTTTCTATTATTATCCTAACTAGGTTTAATCAATGATTCAACTAGCCTCTTTCAATTACTTAGAAGAATCTATAAACTCAACCAATAATATAATGCAAAGATATCACAAGTTATGCCTCTCTCGATTACATGAACTAGTGAATATAGATGCAAGAATTAAATCATCCAAAATGATTCAATACATAAAACTAGAGTTATAATCCACAAATAATTATCAATACACCAAATCCTTCAAATCCTAAAGGGAACAACTCCATAGATATGGAGCAATTTATCATAAATAAAATTAAAGTATAGAAAAATATAAATTCAATCCAAACTCAGGTCTTGAGTGAGGAAGGAATGATGAAATCCTTGTGCTTGTATTTTTCCCGCTCCTCCTTAACCTCCTTATGTACAAAGTATGTCAAATGAACAGAAAATAATGTTTTTCCATGTATTTATACCAAGTAGGGTCGGGCCTAAACGAAATCACCTTCTCTTAGCCGAAATAGGACATTGGCTCTGTAAAGATTATACAGGCGTGCCGCATAGGGTGACGCGCCATGCAGGGCATTAGTGTAGAAATCCAGAGAGCTCAACAATTGACAGGAAGCAGGATTTGGGCAGCCGCAGCACACCACGCACCGCCCCACGCACCTCGGTTGTGGAGTTTTCTTAGAGTACAGTTTTTTGCTTGATTTTTGACGTCCAGACTTGGTCCTCGACCCCCGAACACGATCCCGTCTTAATCCCTTGGGCTTTTACTCAGTCTTTAAAGCTCCAAATAGCACGAATTAGCTCCACAACATCTACATAGTTCGGAATAACTCTTACAAGGCATAAAACATACAATAAGTGGAAAACACTACCAATTAATGCTCAAACACAAATAAAGTGCAGTGAATTAGAGTGCAATAAGTGACTAAAACACGTAATTATAGCCTACCATCAACCAATTTACTACCGCATATGGAATATATGTCATGTCAATTACCACAAAAAAATCATGTCTCAAGTCATATAGATTCATAGATATGCTAACTCCCTATCGAATATTACGCAGGATTCTGCCGAGAAGAACGACCCGATCCTATAAGAGTTATGGTACAATATCCTTCCATGGCTTACGACCCAATCGCATAAGAATGTGTTACATAATATTGCCTACGTGAACAACCCGAACCCATTATAGTACTGGTGAGGCTTTCAGCCCGATCCCATAAGAATATTGCTGAGGTGTTCAGCCCAATCCCATATGAATACTGCTGAGGCGTTCTATTACACACCATATTTGCATACGTGAGAGTACATCGTAAGTCAATTGATGTAAGATCAGAAATGAGATCATCTTTGAAATACATAAAGTAAGTTAATCATATTACCGCGGAGGCTAAAAATATTTAAGATCATGAATAACAAGTACCAAGATAGGTGGAAGGCTTAGAAACTAAACGAATTGAAGAAAATAAGTTTCGTCGAAAGTCGACAAGTTGGGAATATTATAACATGTACTTTTGGGGTGAGACTAAGTTTATTAACATGATAAAGACGTTATGTATGAGTTATTTTAGTCATATAATAGTCGTGTGTTATGTTTTGAAGTCAAGCAAGTTGTGGAATAAAAGTTGGCCAAGGTCATCACTAGTTACATTCATAAATGTGCTCAAAATCAGGTCAAATGTAGCTGAGCGTTTCTCCCAATATACTTGGAATTATGGGATGATCCACCTACCAAATTCAATATCTACGAGTCTAGTTTCCAACGCATTAAACCGCTTATCAATACGACATTGGAGTAGACAGATATTTATATTTTTGCGAGACTAAGCAGACTGGTAGGTGACAAGTAGGTGCATCACCTACTTGCTTAAATGAAGGGACAAAATAAATCCCCAAAAGGGGCAGATTGGGGGAGGCCAAGGGGCCCTTTATATGGGATGGTTATCTCATATTTTTAACATAATCTCATGAGTAAAACACAGGATAAAACCCCTGCAACTCCTCCCCCCAAAATCCCACAAAACCCTAGGTGATTTTGGGTTATACGAAGTGATTCTAGTGCTGAAATATCCGGACAACTTGCTAATTTCCCTTTCTCCTTCTTGTAGTGGTGTTGGGGGACTATTTTTGAATGAATAGAGACTAGGTTTCGTGGGTTATACTTATTCCAAGGTAAGTGTATGCTTCTCTTTCCCTTATCTAAGCTTCTACGAGTTGTAGCTCGATCATAAAGATTAGAACTTGCGAGTTTCGATAGAGTAGTATGTTGTTTATTGTGGCATCACTGTTGGTTGGTTACGAACATAATTTCAAGTTTAATTCATGGCTGTTTTATATGATAAGAGGCTTAATTATGTACTGTTGGTTGTGTTGCTCAATTTGAATGAAAAGACAAGTTAGAAACATGTTTTAGTTATCTGAAAAAGAAGTTTAGAGTTGCTAAACTTGTGGGACTGCTATGGGGTCATTTTAAAGTTGTATTGTGGCTGGAAATTAGTAGGGATAATTGAATATTTGGTGGTTAATGTTGTTGATAAATTTTGGAAGGAAGAAGTTGTTTAAAACTATAGTTGTTAAGTCACAAATCGAGCTTGCCGCTTGTCGGGATTGTTAAACTATTTTGAAAGGCTTATTATGAGTATTGTTGATGTTGTTTGGGCTGTTGTTGATTGTTGTAACTTGTGGGAACTCATATAAATAGGGGAGGTGCTGTCCATTTTATCGTAGAATATAGTGTGTCATTCAAATGCGATAAGTTATGGCCTTCGTATTGTGATGAAAGTATTGTTCATTGCTTATAGACACAGGAGCTGCAGGTTAAGTTAGCTTGAGGAATGGATGGGATATTTTGAGGTATGTAAGGTCATCCTTTGATGAGGCTTCTTATACGTACTATACCGACGATTAAGGTCCGTTCAGGAGTACAGTCATATGAATGTTGAAATAGATAGTATTGGTCGCACTTTCATGTATTCTTAAGGAGTAAATGGAGCCTTACAAAAGGTTCTTGTCTTTTATATGTACAAAACATCTAGATGTTAATTAAACATTACATACGAATGGTCTGACGAATCAGAAGAAATATAGTGTCCATATAATGTGGAATAGTTATATACGAATAGTTCAACAAGGTAGCATAATGTATAGTTGCAAAATAATAAGAATGGTTCGACCTAAAGAATGGCACAACTTCCAATACTTACACATTTGTGTTCACGAAACTGATAAAGACCCATGAAGATACTTATGTTGCTCTCAAGTTACATAAGGATGATTATATATGAGGGTGATGTTAAGAGATGATATACGTTGCCTATGGAGTCATACGTTATAGAATATGATAAGTTTAGCAGTAAGAATATAAGTTGATAGAGCATAAATCCCACAACTCTTGTTACATATATATATTATATAGCTATAAGTAAACAGAATCGTGTAATCCCCAGAAACGAGTCGTGATGTGAAATAAGGATAAATATGCGATTCCAAAATAGTTACAACGTTCTTTATGGCTAAATAATATAGAATACAAAGGATGACATAGCAAGTGGCTAAGGAATAAGGATTAGTTATTTTAACAAGTTACTCACAAACTTATATGTTATGAATACAAATCGCAACACCTATACCCACTGGTAGAAAAGAAAGCCTCCACACAATATCATAAGGATCACACATCCGTAGATTACTGCGCAAGTGATAACCCACCTGCTTAGCCACAAACTGACATCTCTCTATCCCCTCTCACAGCCACAGCTACTATGCAATCGCTTAATCTTCCTGAGTCTGAACTCATCAACAAGACATGAAAATCTACTTCGTTCCTTAGTTAAACAACATGAAAGATCCGTCAACACACTCATAACTAGAGACTATACGCCATATCAAGACAGGAATCAAGCACCCAATAGTCCTTTTTACATCTCAAGCAAACTATTTTTGTCCCATTCAAACCATCTGAACACACCCCACAGTCACATCATATTTCATCATATATCCATCCAACCACTCATCGAGCCACAAATTCCACTAATAGGGACACTACAGGACTTATAAGTCCAAAAGCACGTGCTCACACAACTGAATTCCCCTTGCCCAAGCTACAGTCAAAACCCGGCCTCAAGTCTTTTAGACTGGCCCATCATCATCACCAGAAATCACATCTCGCACCTCATCCATGGAATCACAAGCCGTCGGTGCACAGCTGATACCGAGCGCTCACATGTGCATATGAATGCGTGTAAGGAATTTAAAAAGTTACGCTTCAAGCTGAATCAATACCGCACGATAAGGAAAAAAAGATGGGAAGTTTATCCTAAATGCCTTGTAGCCTCTCGAAGATAGGTATAGAGGTCATCATACCGATCCACAAGACCCTACTAGATACTTGCTCATGACTCATAGAACCTATGAACCTATAGCTCTGATACCAACTTGTCACGACCCAAAATCCACCTAGTCGTGATAACACCTAACCCAGCCCGTCAGGTAAGCGAGACTTGATATTTTTGAGCGTAGTGGAATTCTCATTTGCGACATGGTGTCATCATCCGTGTTTGAACGCATTAAAGTTTGCCGGTGTCATGGTCTTCTTCGATTTGCCTTCGGGGCAGGGTTTTGTGGAGTGGTGCCTAAGAAGCGGTTGTCAGAGATAGCGAAATGTAGAGGTTTCAGAATCGAATTGGTGTTTCTAATGTTGATGGCTCGAGGAAGATGATCTTCTAGGAGGTTTAGAGTTGGTAGCAATTTATTAGTTCATGTGCTACAAGTATGGATTTGATATGAGGCAACAATTGGGTAGCGAAGTATGAGGAAGGACATGGTGGGAGGTGTCTCGCGGAGGTTGAATTACTTGCAGGTCAAGTATAAGAAGCAGAAGGTCGAGAAGTTGCTTAAAGGAGATGGGTTAACCGAAGTGAGAGTGGCAGATTAGCATATGGATTCTATGGTGGGATAGCCACGTGCCTTGAGAAAAGTTTAGAACGATCTGGTAATCATGGTGGAAGGTGACTAGGTCCATGAATTTTTATTTGAGATGGAGACTACAACACTGAGGAAGATTGAATATGGCAAAGAGGAGTTTGCTTGCAATGAAGAGGGGTGTGAGAATTTGATTATCGTTTTTGGATGCAACGTGACTACAAGTTTTGAGCGTATTGTCGAACTTTCAGTCGATGACAATGGGGAATGAATAGACTTGTACAGCTGGTGGATGAGTATGGGCTCAGGAGGGTTTACTGAATTCGTGGTGGTTGTATCTAGTGCAGCATCGTTGGAAGATGTCGGCATGGAATTCCACAAATGGGTTATCATTTGTAAGTAGGTTAGCGGTTACGTGATGTTGATAAAGTGTCTACGAAGAGTTCTACTTATTACCTAACAGGAGATCGAGTGTGCGATTGTGGCTGATAATTCAGAATATTTTATGAAAAGCTTAACAAAAGATTTCGAGAAATTTGGCGGGTTAAAGATTCGAGATCATGGTGATTGAGAAGGAGAAATCTTTGTGGGTTCTAGATTTGTGTAATTGTAGCCTAAAGCTAAGTGGGGGGAGCCCACCATCTACGATTGGACCGCATGGTTGTCTGCTTCTGCGATTTCTGGTTATCGATGCATAGGTGGATTATTATTACTAAGAAAAATAAGCCATCAGGGGTAATTCGAGCAAAGAACTTGATAAATGTGTGCTATACTCCTCCTTATCGATTCATGTGCAGTTTTGGGAACATTTAGAGTTTATGCTTCTTGTTGAAGTGATGTACAAAGAAGAGAATTCAGCTAGTTGCTTCTTTGAGAGGGTGTTCATGTGCTAGAAGAGCGTTGGAGTTTGGTCATGCTGGAGACCAGGATAGAGTGGGTGACTCTCAGTAGTGGTTCTAATGGGTTCAAGGATATAAGCGCGGTGTCTAAGGATTTTGGGTCTGTTGTGTGGTTAAGGATCGAGTTTTTATACTGGGTATGGAGACGATGTGGTCTCGTGATTCGGGTCACTTGGGATGAGTGTTGATCGAGTTCATTATGTTTTTGAATGGAGCTATTATTATTTCTAAGGCAAGTCAAGAGTAAAATTGGAAGAAGTTGGGTCGGTTAGTAATGCTTTGAATCAGCGTGATTGTGGCAATGATCAGTTCCTTCTGTATGTAAGCTATGCGAGTGATTCGTGGCTGTAGGTGCGGGCTTGACAACCACCGTAATTTGGTTGATTTGTAATTATATGGTTATAATGGCCTTGTTATGTGTAAATGGATCCCGAAAGAGTTATGATGGTTTAGACCACGACTTGAGGTTTGTATTTTCTATGGTTGGGATACAGTTGGGTGTTGCAATTGTTCTTCTAAAATGAGTTAAGTGGAAGGTTCCTACCCAATGGAGTGCTTATTCTACTAGTAGTTCAGGGGTTATGATGATTCTTGCACTCTCGCGTAGCGGCATGATAAGTACAATGAGCGGCTTGGGAATTGAAAGTGGAGAATCAAGGTTGCGGTTCGGTGTTGACATGAATGTCACGAGCTCAGATGATCAGGGGAGAATTAAAATGTTCAGAGTAAGATAGCATTTTCTTTAGTGTCACCTGAGAATGACATTCTATGTAAGAGGCTTTGTGTATTGATTTGCGGTTCTTGATTGCTTTACCGAATTAGTACGGTTGGTGGTATGGAGGTGCAGACTTTGCTACCTAGTGCGGAAGGTCGTGGGAGCGTACATCACGAGGGAATTGTATACGCGTGGCATGTTAGCAGCTTGATAGTAATAATTGGAACCAAGTATAGAGATTCTGGTACTAGCGCTAATATGAGAGTTTGTGTCCGAGGGGCATTCTATTCCTTGGGTTGTGTACTGTGTGAGTTTGTTCCGGATTTGATGGCTGTTCTTATGTGTCATGGATAGGGTTATTGTGGACCCTTGAAAGGTTATTAGCCCAGTATATTATGATTAGAATCAGCTTGAGGTCCGTTGGTGGGTCTAATGTGAATGTGTGCTCTACATCGGGTCGGATGTGTTTATTCGGCATAACATTGCTTACGGAGGAGCCTTCGGGCATTGGATGTTTTTCCCGTCGTTAGTTGTTCCATGTAAAAACTCTATTGTGCAATGTGAGTTGTGAGACGACTTGATTATTCGCACATGTGTTGTGATTCCATGTAGCTTGTGGTATTATGTGAGCAGGATGACTCTCGAGATACAGGTCATTTATTGCACCTTAGTCGTGCTTGGGTTTTGTAGTGTATGACGCTATCTATTTTCCCAGAGTTGTATTTTG
This sequence comes from Nicotiana otophora, assembly GCA_000715115.1. NCBI lineage: Eukaryota > Viridiplantae > Streptophyta > Magnoliopsida > Solanales > Solanaceae > Nicotiana > Nicotiana otophora. Next base: position 129,546 of record AWOL01S0000739.1, read on the forward strand.
TCACTTGGCATGCTTGTGGTTGATATTCGGGTATTTAGTAGGTATGAGTATTATGGCTTGATGGGTATTCCCTTATTTACTATTATGTGTGGGATCGGGTGGCACGCCGCAACAGGTATGTTTTTTGGATTGGGTTGCACGTCGTAGCTGTATTATGTTGTTTGGATCAGATTGCATGCCGTAACGGTATCATTTGTGGATCGGGCTGCATGCCGCAACAACGAGATTTTGAGTGCGGTTCCCTATATCTATTCTTGTGCATTTTGTTTCTCATTCTCTGAGAAAGGCTGATAGCATCTTTTCGGTTGTTTTATTCATTACGCGGGGTGGGTAGTTCTTTTCCTGAGTTTGTTCTTCCTTATGTGTCATATTCGAGTTGTAGCTTGTTGGCGCTGTATGAGATTTTAGACGGTGTGTGAGGTGGCTTATTGCCCGAGCAGCTTGTACATGGTGAGACAAGGTTATTGGACCCGAGGTCATTTCGATCGGATTTATATAGGGTATATTAAAGAGAAAATATCGTTATTCAATTCAAAATGAGGTAATGATCCCTGTCAGGAGGAGAGACTCCATGATTTGTTGATTCGGTAGGTGGTTATGAGTTTCTACATATCTCTTCCGTTGTGGTAGTAGTGCGAGAGTTGGAACAGAGCTTATATGTGTTATGAGGTATACTACGGGCTTTGGGCCGAGTCAGTGAAATTGCAGTTGTTATGCTTGGAGGAGGTTGCCTTGGGCAAATGAGTTATGCGGTGCATTGTGTGATGTCAGCATGGGTGCATGATCATGTTTTGGTATAGTGTGTAGTGATCGATATGGTGTTCGTATGTTTGAATCTGGTCTTATAGAGAAATTCGGAGGTTGGAATTTGGTTCTACGACTTATTGACCAAATAGAAGGGACAATCTTCAGTCTAGATCGAACTAATGTGCTCAACTATGTTGTGGTGGCACGGGTAGGTGTACAAGGTGTTGAACGGTGATTTTGGGGAAACTCCGGAGCATTTCTTAGCACATTCGAGGATAAGCGTTTGTTTATGTGGGGGAGAATATAACGACCCGACTAGTTATTTTGAGTTAAAGCGCATCATTCAATAGTTTGAGGACTTGAGTAGCTTCACTTCAGGTATTATGACTCGTACGTGTGGTCAGAATTGAATTTCGGGAAGTTCGGAGTTGATTTGAAAAGAAAATTCTAATTTCGGAAGCTTTAAGTTAGAGGAATTGACTAAGTTTTGACTTTTGAGTAAATGACCTCGGAATCGGGATTTGAAGGTTCTAACAGATCCATATGATGGTTTCGGACTTGGGCGTATGTTCGAGTTGAGTAGCGGGTGGCCCGGGAACATTTCGGCGCTTAGTGTGGAAGTTGGAATTTTAAAGGTTTTAAGACTTTCATAAGTTTAATTTAAAGTGGACTTTGGTGTTATAGAAGTCTGTTTACGATACGAGCCTTGGAATAGGTTCTTATTGTGACTTATGACTTGTACGCAATGTTTGGCATCATTTCGGAATGTTTTGATATGATTCAGATGTGTTTGTCGAAGTTTGGAGGTTTGAAAATTTAAAGAAAGGTTTTGGCCGTCGATTCGTAAGATTTGATGTTGTTGATGTGATTTTAGGCCTCGCATAGGTTTTTCATGTGTTTTGGGACATGTTGGTATGCTTGGACGGGGTCGCGGGTTTAAATCGGATTGAAATCGGATCAATGTTGGATTTAGGTGATTACGGGAGCTGCTGAAGTTCTGGTTTCATCGCACCTGCGGTGTGTTTGGCCGCAGGTGCTGTCATGCAGGAGCGAGGGAGGTCATTGCAGAAGCGAAGAAGGCCAGCCAGGGGAAGTGTCGCAGGTGCGGAGTTTGGGCGCGCAGATGTGCATCCGCAGAAGCGGGGAAGGCAACGTAGATGCGGAATCTGGACATTTGCTACTGGACGGCAGGTGTGGTCGTGCGCCGCAGACGCGGGCTCGCATAAGCGGTCAGTGCTCCGCAGAAGCGTGACCACATGAGCAGAGTTTTGTTTGCATAAGCATATTTTCCCGGGCTTAAAGGGAACCACACCTGCGATAGATTTGTCCACAGGTGCGGAGTTACAGGTGCTACAGTTTGGCCGCAGGTGCGAAGGTCGCTGGGCAGTGGGGTGTTTTTAAATCAGAGACTTAGCCCATTTCTCTCACATTTTCACTTGGTTGGGCGATGTTTGGAGCTGTTGGAGCGAAGATTTTCAACATCTATGTCAAGGTAAGTAATTCCCACATATTGTGAGTTAAATACATGGTTTATATATGGATTTGAATATGAAAATTAGTAGAAATTTGGGATTTTGATAGAAAACATAGAAGTTGGTATTTTTTAATTTTGACCACGAAATATGACATGGAATTTGGAGTAAATTATATATTTGAGTTCATGGTGTTATGGGTAAAGTTTAGCTTCAAAATATTTCAGAATCCGGGCACGTGGGCCCGAGGGTTGACTTTATTGACTTATAGAGTCGAGTTGGGAATTGTTATAAATTGTGTAATTATAAGCATTGGAGTATATTTTGATTGAATTGCACATTGTTTGACTAGTTTCATATCGTTTGGCTTGAATTGAAGAGTTAGAGAGGCGTTGGAGACGATTATGGAACTTCAGAGCGAGGTAAGTCTCATGTCTAACTTTGTGAGGGGAAAACTACCCCCTAGGTGATAGAATTGTTATGTGCTATTAGTTGTGGGTGCTACGTACGTACGAGGTAACGAGAGTTCATACATAGCTAAAGTATGTTTATGTCCGCGTAGAATTAGGACTTTACCATGTAATATCTGAAATATTTGAACTCATCCTGTTAGCTTAATTAATTGCAATTATAATCGAACTTGATTTAGAAATACACACATATGTTAGGTCGAACCTTATTACCTTGAGTGGTTGGCAAGTTATTTGAGAAACGATAGAGGTTATACTCACCTTGTGTTCATATACTCTATCGTAAGCTCGTGTCTCGTAATTTGATAATTTCTTTCCTTTCTTGTGGAGCGGGCCGAACGCCTCGACAGGATTATATGCCGTACTCTTATGGGAGCGGGCCATTCGCATTGGCAGTATAATAGATGCATCTATGGTTCATGTCGCTCGACTCTCGATAGTGTAAATGATATGATGGGATCGGGCAAATCGCCTCGACAGTATCATACTCTTTCTGAGGTCTGGTCGTACTACCTCGGCATAATCGTGCGTTATATCGCTAGCAATCACAATATTCACGAGATTTTCCTTCCACTAATGCCTTGCATTTTATATGGTATTTCTTATCCGTTTGTTACTGACACTTGATATTTTCAAGTTGTTGAGATAGAATACGAGATTAAGGAATTGATATCGTTAAAAGAAATATTTGGAAGATTAGGAAACTTACAAATTTGCCCAATTATGGTTGTGTGCTTTACATCTACTAATTATTTTATTATATTGGTTTATTTGACCTCTAGTAAGTGTTGATGTCGACCCCTCGTCACTACTTCTCCACGGTTAGGCTAGATATTTACTAGGTACGCGTTGATTTACGTACTCATGCAGCACTTCTACACTAAATGTGCAGGATCTGACATGTTTATTTGGTGATTATCTTGGTGTGCAGGTGCACCTGTTGAGGAAACTTTATGTGAGCTGCATTCCAGGCAACGAATCGTAGTCCACAGAGTCTCCATCGTACTATTTATTTTATCCTGTCACATTTATATCCTAGACATATGTTGTATTATTATTTTACTCCCTATTAAATGCTCATGCACGTGTGATACCAGATTATGGGATATACTAGTTGATGCTTATGATTTTGTATATTATCATCGCCTTTCATTTTTCTTATAAACTATAAATTTTGTACGTTCCCATGGATTTAAAAGTGTAAATATTCTTCTTTAATAAAATTTATGATTACGAAAGTAATAGAACGAGTAATTAAATTGATCAATCACCGATGGCTTTTCTGACGGCGGCGTTAGGCGCCATCACGAATTATAGTGGATTTTGGGTCGTGACACCCTCGTCACTACTTCTCCGGGATTAGGCTAGATACTTACTGGGTACGCATTGATTTACGTAATCATGCTGCACTTCTGCACTAAATGTGCAGGATCTGACAGGTTCATTTGGTGATCATCTTGGCGCATAGGCACAGCTCTTGAGGAGACTTTATGTGAACTGCATTCCAGGCTACCCATCGCAGTTTACAGTGTCTCCATCGTACTATTTATTTATCCTATTTCATTTACATTCTAGACAGGTGTTATATTATTATTGTACTACTTAGTAAATGCTCATGCACTTGTGACACCGGGTTTTGGGATATACTAATTGATGCTTATGGTTCTGTATGTTTCATCGCCTTTCATTTCTCTTATAAACTACAAATTTTATACGTTCCCGTGGATTTAAAAGTATAAATTTTCTTCCTTAATAAAAATTCATAATTTCGAAAGTAATAAAATGAGTAATCAAATTGATCAATCACCGTTGGATTGCCTGACGCCGGCGTTAGGCGCCATCACGACCTATAGTGGATTCTGGGTCATGAAAATCTTATCCTTGACATTGCAATCTCTAGCATAATGACTTACTCTACCATATTTGTAGCAAGCATTAGGCCTATTAGACTTTATGAAATCCTTTCTATGCTTATAAGTATCTCTTCTCTTGTTTTTACGCTCTAATCTTTTATAAAAAGATCCTCTAGTCTTCTTATGCTTATAAGAATCATGCTTATGTCTATGAGATTCTCTTTTATTCTTAGGGATATCTATGGAAAATTGTTCACAAAATTTTCCTAGTTGTTGTCTTTCATTAAGACGATACCGCTTAATTTCCCGATTTAGCTTAATCTCATTGCACAAAGTTAAACCTTCCTGTGTACATACACTAATAAGATTTCCATAGGAATAACTATTATAATCTATACTCATTGTTGTTCGACGAAGAGCTTTTCTAACTTTTTCAGCAAAGAGTGTTGGGAGTCCATCAATAAATTTAGACTTCCAGTGAGTATTATTACATTCTGGTAAATCCATGACTCTAGATAGAAATACATATTTATACCACCTAAAAGATGTTAGAGTCTTACATCTAAGGTTTTAGAGCATAGTCCTTAAGGTCTCACTATTGTCTGACCATCTTCCTGAAAAGTGTTCTATGATATTAAGAACTAAAGAATAGACAAAGTTTTGAACATTCTGTCCATTTTCTACTTCTATGGTGCTCATTATTTCTGCGCGTTCTTCATTTTTTAAATAATTATCCCACCGGCCTTTCAATTGGTTAGTAAAACCTGCTACTATCATGTCAACAAAGGTTTTCTCGGAATTCTTATTAACCTTGCAGATAGTGTTGTACATAAGCATTCTATGTACCTGTGTATAACTCCAGCGGTCAGTAAAGCCATCTATTTTCCATTCATAGATTTTTGTACCATTATAACTATGCGAGTAATGACTAAAATCAGGTTCCTCCAGCAGTACATCTTGGGGACTTGGCCTAGGATAATGAAACATACTTTGGATCGGGTTTCGAGAAAACTTTTTCGAGATTTTATTAATCTCATCAGAGAGTTTTACTCTCTTATCTTGATCAGATAGGTGCTCTAAATTCAAAGGACTAATTTCGAATTCTTCAAATTTTTCATCTAATAATTTCTCCAGGTCCTCTAGAATTTTTAACTTAAAGTCTTTGACCTCAGAGGGAGGTTGGATACTCGCGGTAGCAATTTGCTCTTTACCTTTTGTAGTATCCTTCTTAGGTATTTTCTGGACTTCTGTTATTAATTTGTCCAGTCTTTCATTAATAGAAATAATTTGTTCACCCAGAATGCTAATATAAATATTAGTGTAATTATTCTGCGTGAGCATAGTATTCAAATTCTTAGCAGTAAGTTTGCCAGTATCATCTTCCAATAATTTTGAAAAAGCTGTAAAATAAATTACTTTATGTTTTTCTCCCATTTGGAAAGAACTTTGTGGTGGAAAAACCGATTTAGTGATTTCACCATTAGTGAGTTTATAATCTCTTTCTAACATGAAAATAAAACCATCAACATATTTAGATATAAACCATGGTATAAAAACAATCATTTTATTGTGACCACTAATATCATTATAAAAATCATTTTGGAAGAAAGTTATTAACTTCTCATCGAAATTGTCAAAAAACCAATTTCTGAAAAGTTCCCATCTGGGGTTTTTAAATTCTTCTAAAATCAATTTTCTTGCCGGCGAACCCGGACTAAAATTTATTTGGTTTCTATCCATTTAAACCATTGAAAAAATTCATTTCGGATTTAGTCGGATTAGGAATAGCACTAGCAATATTATATGTGCTAATTTTTATGACCTCCATTCTGTTATTATCTCTAATTTGCGAAGTAGATACTCTGGATGGAAAATCTACAGTATAATCAACAGGTGAAATATAAGAAGAATTTGATCTAGTTAATCTAGATGAATAACTAATATTATCAGTTTGACCGGGTTCATTAAACCTCATCTTAATAGTTCCATCAGAAGTTTGTTCGACTTCTGTGATTTTACTGTTAATGTCATTTCGAGGAGCTATTCTTTCTCAATGACCCATTCTTTGGGAAAATCTATTCCATCCCACTTAATATGTATTCTGGTAGTAACTTTTGATCTACCAAAATTAGTCTCTATAAGAATAGTCTCATTTTTGAAATCCATAATTTTGCACATAGGATTCAAAGTCTGTAATAGATACATATAACTTTTGTTCCTGGAATATAGTCATAACCATGAAGCTTAATACTTAATATTAAAGCATTTAAAGAGTTTTCATCACTTAAAGAAATCTGCAAGTTAGGATATGCATTAAAATATATAGGCCATAGGCTAAACTGGTTTGTACTGTCCCTATAAGGGATTATTTCCAGGTTTGGTTTCTGCCATCTCTGTGAGCTGCTATGAAACTTTCAGGTAAGTCTCTTAACGTAATTGGCTTGAAGGCAACTTGTATTAAACTGATATGAAAAAATCTATGAGTTTCCCTATAAGGGGCTAAATCATTTTCAGATAATAATCTAAAAGTAGCATGATCACTATCTACTGTGATAGTCTCTTAAGTAGTTTTAACTGCTTGTTTTAATCCTAATTTTTCAACGGTACCTAGTTGGTATATAACCTTAGGTTGGATTCTAGGAATCGTCCATTTATTAAGAAGATCTAATTGTTGAGGCATATCATATTCTTCTTTCCTACTGTTTTTAACAGTAGTTTGTTTCCTAATGATATTCATTAAGAAAAATGTGTTGAACTTACCACCTATTTCTACTCTTTCACATGGATCTGATACCTATTTCTACTCTTTCACATGGCTCTGATACCCTAAACCACGGTCCTTCTCATGACTCTTTCAACGCCCACCTAGCTAACACGAGTCTTACAAGGACCACCGGTTATGTTGCCATAACCAGGGTTTACTGCTGGATTATTAAACTGCCTGGGCTCTACAGTCTCAACCTTAGAACCGTTGGTTGATGCATTATAAAACTAGTAACAAGACATGTTAATAGTAGCTTAATGTGCCCAAGCTCAACACAACACAACTCAGCCTATCATTTGGCTGAATGAATATTCATATTAAATAATCATTTCTATGCAAGATCGCTACAACAGAGCTACATGGAAGCTTTTACGACGACACCAGCCCTGTCAAGACACAGTCCTGTCAAGAAAACCCTAAACCACGGTCCTTCTCATGACTCGTTCAATGCCCACCTGACTAACATGAGTCTTACAAGGACCACCAGTTATGTTTCCATAACCAGGGTTTACTGCCTGGACTATTAAAATTTCTGGGCTCTACAGTCTCAACCTTAGAACCGTTGGTTGATGCAGTATAAAACTAGTAACCAGACATGTTAAGAGTAGCTTAGTGTGCCTAAGCTCAACACAACACAACTCATCCTATCTTTTAGGCTGAATGAATATTCATATTGAATAAAATAATTAACATAAAAAATAAATACCTTAGAGTGCCGAGGTTGTGGCCAATCGACCTTTTTTAGTTTTATTTCTAATAAAAACTGAATACAAGAATGTGTTTTTACAGAGTAAGAGAGAGAGAGATTTCCTAAAAACGTTTCTCTAGAAAATCCTGCCTCCTAAGCTAGAAAATGAGATCCTTATATAATGGATCCCTACAAAAACCAACAAAATCAAAATTAAAAATAGCCTACAATATTATTTAAATGTGGCCGATAAAAAGCAGTAAAATAAAATAGATACCTGGCATTATAAAATGGTGGAACATTTGCTTTATTAAAGTCTTTTGTCTTGTTTCCCTAATTATATGGTGACGGGGCCTTCTGCTTTATTAATTTTTTTTTTGTTTTTATTACCCCAATAATTTTGAGAGATGGGGCCTTCATCTTCAAACTTTCTCTTTTCCTTTATTGTCATTGGAAGATTCTTCCACAATATTTTTGAATCGTTGCAAATATTTTTCGATTTATTTTGTATCAATTTCTTCTGTATCATCAATGTTTTGAGATTCTCCGGCTATCACAGTTTATTTTTCCATGGTATGGACTGTTGATGCCATGGATATATCATCTGGTATTTTCACATCTAAGTTCTTTATAAGATCCTTCTTTACTTTTTCCATATATGCAGCCAATATTTATGATTTGGACATAGTCCCTTTCTTCATTTGAAGTTTCTTGGTTATTTGGCTGAATGGACTATTCTCCATTGGTTCTTCCGTTAATACTTCTTGTTTCTTGTATTTATTGATTTCTTCCTTGGCATCTTCTATTATTTCTTGTCCACAGAGATTCCCATCACTGTTTTTCTAAAGTAACTTATTCCAGAATTTTGTACAAAAAATTCTCTTCAGATATGGAAATCCATTTGCATCATTATGAACTTCCACAGACCATCTCATTATCCAAGGAATTGAAAATTCTATAAAGAAATACATTAATCCAATCACTGGAAAGAAGATATTACTTCTTTGTAACTCAAGTATTTTAGGGGATAGTTCCACCCATTCTGTATATAAACTCTTATAATTATCTGGTAAATGTTTTATTGAAGGACCATATAACATCCACTATTGAACGAACCAATTCGATATTTGTTCTGTAAAATTATGAGAACAAATCTTTATAAACCAAGAATGCTTCTTATTAGGGTTTTCATATAATAAAGCTTTATGAAAGCTACCAACATAGTCCCAATAATTAAACTTTATAGGGACCTTTTGCTCTGGGTGGATATAATCCTTTTCTTTGAGTGTACTAAGTCCCCATTCATTTGAGGCTAATATTCTTCTTATAACGATCTTTGAAAGTTATAAACTTTCCAAGTATTAGTCGGGAAAAAATGCTGAATCTCAGCTGATCATGTTGATAGAAGTACAACATCATAGTGCATCCTGTATTTATAAGCAGGAGTGGCATAATTTACCGTATCAAAATATCTGTTCATGATCTTCCATGGATCATTGTTTCATTTCAGCTCCGAATATTCTAGTAGAAGTATAACTTCTTTATAGGTATTTTTATCATATACCTCTGCATTTTCCTCGCTGTCATTCATGAGGGTTGCAGAATATGATGGAGAACTATTATCTTCCTTCTGTCTGGATTTTATAAAATACACAAAATCTTTATACATTGGATGGTCTGTATTAAGACCGGATGTATTAGCAATTTTTGAAGCTATTAGCTTCTGGTTTCCTATCTGGAGAAGAATATTATCTATGCATGTATTTGTTCTTCCTCTTCCCCTTTTATTAGAAGAGGGGTTAAAATTGGGTCTCATCCCATATAGAAGTTTTTGAGTTTTATAATTCGATTCATGCGTTTTGGCATCCGACTCGTACTACTAGATGTTATTTTAGTATTCTGAGCATGCGAGCGGGTCCGTGTTATGTTATTGGATGTGTGAGTGTTATTGGATGGGGTCCCGGGGGCCTCGGGAGTGGATAGGACTCGTAATTTGGCTTGGGGGACTGTTAGTGCACTAGTTCTGGTGCGTCCGTACTTGCGGGAGTTTTAGCCGTAGGTGCAAAATTTTGACCGTAGATGCGGTTTTGGGCGAGGTGTCTGTGGCCTGCAGAAGCGGAGGAATTTCCACAGAAGAGTCCTCGCTTCTGCGATGAAGGAACCACAGGTGCGAGAAGGGCCGTCCAGGCTTCGGTCGCATGTGCGATAGGCGAGCCGCAGAAGCGGGCTCGCAGGTGCGGTGCCCTTTTGCAGGTACACCCAAAGCTGGGCTGGGTGTCTTCTGTAGAAGCGGACCTTTGTCTGTAGAAACGGCATCGCAGGTGCGACCCAAGGTCCGCAGAAGCGGAATTGCTAGAGGTAGGGAGGTCTTTTAATGTCGGGACTTAGGCAAATTTAGCTCATTTCTTTCATCTCTCGGGCGGTTTTGGAGCTTCTTGGAGAGGGGTTTCCACCTCGCTATTGAAGGTAAGTAATTCCTACCTAATGTGAGTTTAATACATAGATTATGGGTAGATTTTAACATGTAAAATTGTGAAAATCAAGGGTTTAGTTGAAAAACCTAGGTTTTGATAAAAATGGGATTTAACCACAAAAATGATTATGGAATTGGGTGAAAATTATCTTTGAAAATATTCGGAATTCAGGCGCGTGGGCCCGAGGATGAATTTTAAGAATCTTTCAATTTAGGTTAGGTAATCACTCTAATAGCTAAATTATTAACTTTTGAACGTATATTGATTATTTTATATAACATTTGGTTAGCTTCAGATTGTTCGGGACCATGTTGGTTCTTTAAAGTGAATTTGTGGCTGGAAAGTAAGCTTTAAGACGAGGTAAGTCTCTTGCCTAACCTTGTAAGAGGGAATTTACCCCATAGGTGATTTAAATTGCCATTTGATTCTAATTATGGGGGCTACGTATACACGAGGTGACAAGAGTCCGTGCGTAGCTACTAATTATGCTTAATTCCGAGTAGTTTAGGACCCAAGTCATGAAATACTTGTGATGATTTGCACCCTACTTATTAATTAAAGTGCTTAAATTATATCGAAACTTGTTAAAGGGTTTTTAAAGACCAAATTTCACTTACTTGAGTTTTGGCCTGTTACTTAACTGTTAATAGAAATTGTGCTTCTTTGTGTATTATCCTTATAATAGCTTTTAAATCGAATGTTCATAATGTATCCTCTCTTCTTATGGAGCGGGCCGAACGCCTCGGCAGTATAAAAGATGCATCTATGGTTTGTGCCGCTCGACCCTCGGTAGTGTACACATTATTCTTGATCAGGCCATACGACCTCGACATAAATCGTGTGTGTTAAATGCTTGAAGCTCGGATACACTTGATATTATTTTTCATGAAGGGAGAGATTATAATTTATTTATTTGTTCGGAATTTATTTGGAATTAGTATGTGCTAATGGAAGACTCTTGGAATTTACTATTAGTTAAAGACTTATTTAATCATTGTTGTCATCGTGTTAATATTATTATTCACATACTCTATGTCTATTTAACATTTCTAAATTTTATTGTTAGCCCATAGTAAGTGTCGATATCGACCCCTCGTCACTACTTCTTCGAGGTTAGACTAGATACTTACTGGGTACATGTTATTTATGTACTCATGCTACACTTCTACACTAATCGTGCAGCATCTGAGGCAGGTACATCTGGCAGTCATTCCAACACGCACCCCCGTTACCCCGAGGCCTAGTGGTGAGTTGCTCTTTTGAGTCCGTTCTGCAACACCAGGAGTCTCTCTCTTTTGCATTTATTTTCTGTCTACTCTATTGCAGACAGTAGTGTAGAGTTTTGTATATTCTACAAGTTGCTTATACACTTGTGACACTAGGTCTTGGAACACATGCTAGTAGACTTTATGGTTTTTGGGCGTTTATTTCACCACATTTATTCATACATTGGTTTTCGCCTTATTTTATTAAATCTTCTACTCCTTATTTTCTTAACACTATAAAATTCAATTAGTTTGGAATTATTAAAAGGAACACTTATATGGTTAGATCACTGTTGGCTTGCCTAGCGGCGACGTTAGGTGCCATCACGGCCTATAGGAGTAATTGGGTTGTGACAACATGATATCAGAGAACTAGGTTTACATAGGTCTCACAAGTTATAAGCAGGCCTAATAGAGTCTTACGAATCGGTGCGGAGACGTCCGTACTTATCTTCGAGAGGATATAGGATGTTAGGAATCCACTCTTTCTTCTTCTCATATCGTGCATTTGATGTTGTGCGAAGTATCTTTATTTTATTCTCTCACAGATGGTGAGAACGCGCGTGGCAAATGTACCCGATCATGGAGGAGCTACTCCCCTTGTTGCCAGAGATCGAGGCAGAGGTTGAGGGAGGGCTCCAGCTCGTGGTAGAGGACAAGGACGTCCTAGACCTGCCCCAGTTATGCCACCAGTAGATCCAGTAGAGGATCCTATTATTGAGGAGCAGGGCGAGATGCCTGCATCAGAGCTAGCCCCAGTGGATTTCATGTTCGCATTGGGATTCCAGGAGGTTATTGTGTGTATGCTGCGGTTCGTGGATTCAATGACTCAGGCTGGTTTATTTCTAGCTAACCCAACCATATCTCAGGCGGGAGAGGGAGCACACAGCCCTACCGCTAAGGCTCCAGGGCATGCAACTGCCGTATATCAGACCCCGGGCACACTACCCATGGGCGGAGCTCAGCTAGTTACAACAGCTATACCTGAACCTTGACCAGCTGCGACCGGCGAGCCGCATAAGCTATTGGACAGATGGACCAAGCTACATCCTCCTGTCTTTGGAGGTGAGTGGCATGAGAACCCCCAGGACTTTAGTGATCGGTGGAGGGCCATACTGCACAACATGAGGATATTGGAGTCCCACGGGGTGGAATTTACCACCTTTTAGTTGGAGGGCAGGACCCGTAGATGGTGGCAGTCCTATCTTCTTGGCAGACCATCATGTTCTCCTCCCATGACTTGGGACCAGTTCACACACCTCTTTCTGGACAAATATATTCCACCCTCTCAAAGGGAAGAGTTGCGATTTCAGTTCGAGCAGCTCCAGCACAGCCAGATGTCGGTGACCGACTATGAGGCAGGATTCTCTGAGTTATCTCACCATGTACTTATGATACTTCCTACCGATATAGAGAGAGTGTAGAGGTTTGTTGCAGGTTTTACTCTGGTATCCAGGCCACTATGTCTCGAGAGGTTGATATAGGGACTTCGTACGAGCTAGTTGTGTAGATAGCTCAGAGGATCGATGGTGTTCGTCAATAGAGCCGAGAGCAGGCGACAAGGGATAAGCAGTTTCGATATTCTGGAGGGTTCAGTGGTGCACCGGCTGGGGACAGAGGTCAGTTTGTGAGGGGTCAGTCTAGCAGGCCCACATATCCAGCATTGCTGCCTCCTCGGGGTATTCTAGTGCAGCCCTATTTCAGCGTCATGCCAGAGATATCCTACCGCCCACCAGCTATTCAGAGTTCATCCAGTGGGCCTTCAGGCCATCAGGGTAAGACTTTAAATAAACGGTCCACCGTACCGAGAGGTTGTCTTGAGTACGAGGATCTTAGTAATGTGAGGAGGTTTTTCCCCAGGCTTTCAGGCAACGCAGGGCAGTAGGGTCAACAACCTATGATTACACCACCAGTTGCCACACCAGCCGTTCGGCTGCCCAGCGGTGGAGGGCAGGTGGGTAGGGGCCGTCCTAGAGGTGGAGGCCAGTTAGGTGGCGCTCTAGTCGGTTCTATGCCTTTCCATCTAGACCAGATGTAGTAGCCTCAGATGCTGTGATCATAGGTATTATTTCTGTCTACGGTAGGGATGCTTCGATACTATTTGATCCAGGGTCTACATATTCATATGGTTCATCTATGTTTGCTCTTTTCTTGGGTGTTCCTCGCGAGTCCTTGGGTACTCTTGTTTATGTGTTCACTCCAGTGGGTGATTCTGTCATTGTAGATTGCATTGTTACTTTTTGTGGTTGTGCGACTAGAGCGGATCTTCTGTTGCTCGATATGACTGATTTTGAGATCGTCCTGGGCATGGACTAGTTATCTCCATATCACGCCATCCTTGATTTTCATGCCAAGACTGTTACCTTGGCAAAGCCAGAGTTGCCTAGATTGGAGTAGAAGGGTTCGTTTGTCAGTTCATCTAGTCGAGTGATCTCTTTTCTAAAGGCTCGACACATGGTTGAGAAAGGTTGTTTGGCTTATCTAGCTTATGTTTGGGATGCTACTACATAGACTCCGACGATTGATTTAGTGCATGTGGTCCGGGAGTTCTCTGATGTGTTTCCTTCTGATATTCCTGGCATGCCACTAGATCGTGATATCGATATCTGTATTGATTTGGCTCTAGGCACCCATCCTATCTCTATTCACCGTACCGCATAGCTCCAAAGGAGTTGAAGGAGTTGAAAGAATAGCTTGAGGAGTTGCTAGCAAAGGGGTTTATCAAACCTAGTGTGTCGCCTTGGGGTGCACCAGTGTTATTCGTGAAGGAGAAAGATGGGACTATGCGGATGTGCATTGATTACTGCCAGTTGAACAAAGTTACCATTAAGAACAAGTACCCGTTACTACGTATTGATGATTTGCTTGACAAGTTGCAAGGTGCCAGGGTGTTCTCTAAGATTGACTTGAGATAGGGGTACCATCCGTTGAAGATTCGTGATTCGGATGTTCCGAAGATGGCTTTTCGGACTAGATATGGCCACTATGAGTTTCTAGTGATGGTTTTCGGTTCGATTAACGCCCAGAAGGTGTTTATGGATATGATGAACGGGTGTTTAGGCCATATATTGATTCCTTTGTCATTGTCTTCATTGATGACATTCTGATCTACTCACGTGGCATGGGGAAGCACGAGCAGTATTTGAGAGTGGTGCTTCAGACCTTGCGGGAACAGTAGCTATATGCTATGTTCTCCAAGTGTGAGTTTTGGTTAGATTCTGTAGCATTCTTGGGGCATGTTGTATCAGGCGAGGGTATTAAGGTAGATCCCAAGAAGATCAAGGCAGTTTAGAGTTGGCCCCGTCCTACCACATCGACCGAGCTCAGGAGCTTCTTGGGGTTAGCAGGTTATTATTGTCGGTTTGTGGATGGCTTCTCATCTATTATAGCACCTTTGACTAGATTGACCTAGAAGCTTGCTCCGTTTCGATGGTTCGACGATTATGAGGCGAGCTTTCAGAAGCTCAAGACTGCCTTGACTTCAGCACCGGTGTTAGTGTTGCCTTCTGGTTTAGGGATGTATATTGTGTATTGTGATGCTTCACGCATTGGCCTAATTGTGTATTGATACATGAAGGGCGAGTTATTGCATATGCTTCACGTCAGCTGAAGCCCCACGAGAAGAATTACCCCGTATATGATTTGGAGTTGGCCGCAATAGTTCATGCTCTTAAGATCTGGAGGCATTATCTTTATGGGGTGTCGTGTGAGGTTTACACCGATCATCGCAGCTTGCAGCATTTGTTCAAGCAGAGGTATCTCAATTTGAGGTAGCGTATGTGGCTTGAGTTACTAAAATATTATGATATTACCATCCTTTATCATCCGGTCAAGGCGAATGTGGTTGCAGATGCCTTGAGTAGAAAGGCGGAGAGTATGGGTAGTTTAGCAATCATTTCAGTAGAGGAGAGTCCATTAGCTTTGGACATTCAGTCCTTGGCTAATAAGCTTGTGAGGTTGGATATTTTAGAGCCCATCCGAGTTCTTGCATGCGTCTTCGCCCAGTCTTCCCTATTCGAGCAGATCAAGGCTCGCCAGTACGATGATCCGCACTTATGGGTTCTCAGAGAGACGGTACTATAGGGTAGTTCCAAGGAGGTTACTATCGGTGAATATGGTGATCTACGACTCTAGGATCGTCTATCTGTCGCTAATGTTGATGGATTGAGGGAGAAGATTATAGAGGAGGCACATAGTTCTCGGTATTTTATTCATCCAGGTGCTACGAAGATGTATCGCGACATGAGGCAACATTATTGGTGGCGGCGGATGAAGAAGGACATTGTTGAGTATGTAGCGAGGTGCCTAAATTGCCAACAGGTTAAGTATGAGCATCAGAGGCTAGGTGGCCTACTCCAGCAGATGGTTATACCTGAGTGAAAATGGGAGCGCATCACTATGGACTTCGTAGTTAGGTTGCCTCGGACCTTGAGGAAGTTTGATGCAGTTAGGGTTATTGTTGACAAGTTGACCAAGTCAGCACACTTCATTCTGGTCGTGACCACGTATGTTTCATAGAGATTGGCCCAGATTTACGTTCAGGAGATTGTTCGGTTGCATAGTGTGCCTGTTTCCATCATATCAGATAGAGGCCCTCAGTTTAATTCGTATTTTTTGAGGGTAGTACAGAGTGAGTTGGGGACCCGGGTTGAGCTTAGCACAGCCTTTCATCCGCAGACCAACGGGCAGTCGGAGCGGACGATTCAGATCATGGAGGATATTCTCAAAGCATGTGTGGTTGACTTTGGAGGGCAGTAGGATCGATTCTTGCCTTTTGTCGAGTTTGCTTAAAACAATAGTTATCAGCCCAACATTGAGATGGCTCCATTGAGGCTTTATATGGCCGGCGATGTCGTTCACCCATCGGATGGTTTGATCTCGGCGAGGCTAAGTTATATGTTACTTCGCACAGCACAGTCCAGACAGAAAGCTACGCGGATCAGAAGGCGCGTGATTTATCATTTATGGTGGGCGAGAAGGTTCTCTTGAAAGTTTCGTCGATGAAGGGAATCATGAGGTTCGGGAAGAAGGGCAATTTGAGCCCAAGGTTTATAGGTCCATTTGAGGTGTTAAGACGAGTTGGGGAGGTTGCTTATAAGCTTGACTTGCCTCCCAGTCTATCGGGAGTTCATCCGGTCTTCCACGTGTCTATGTTCCGGAAGTATCATGCCGACATGTCGCATGTGTTAGACTACAACACGGTTCAGTTAGATGAGAGCCTGGGTTGTGAGGAGGAGCCAATTGCCATCATTGACAGGAAGGTTTGCCAGTTAAGGTCCAAGAAGATTTCTGCGGAAAAGGTTCAATGGAGGGGTCAACAAGTCGAGGAGGCGACTTGGGAGACTAAGAAGGACATGCGGAGCAGATATTCACACATATTCAGCACTCCAGGTACGATTCTAGACCCGTTCGAGGACGAACGTTTGTTTAAGAGGTGGAGAATGTAACGACCCGACTAGTCGTTTTGCTTTCTATACCACGTTCCCTTAAATAAGACTCCCTGTATGTGCTTTTACTGTTTTAGGACTTGCGGGGGTGGTTAGTTCGGGTTTAGAAGGGTTCGGGTTGAAATCGAAACACTTAGTTCGTTAATATTTGGCTTTAAAAGGGTTAAGTTTGACTTGAGTCAACATTGCTAGTACACAACCTCAGAACTGGGAGTTGATGGTCCCAATAGGTTTGTATGATGATTTTAAACTTAGGCGTATGTTCGGATCGGGTTTTGGATGACCCGGGAACGTTTCGGCGCTTAATATTGAAGATTGGCACATTGAACGTTTTTCAAGTTCTTTAAATTTAGTTTGGAGTAGGTTTTGGTGTTATAGAGGTCTGTATGGTATTCCGAGCACGGGAACAGTTCTGTATGGTGATTTAAGACTTTCACGCAAAATTTAGCGTCATTCCGAGTTTATTTGATAGGAATCGAACGCACGAAAGTGTTTCTAGAGGTTTTTGAGTTTCATAATTCGATACATGCATTTTGGCCTCCAACCCGTACTTCTAGATGTTATTTTGGTATTCCGAGCATGCGACCCAATCCATGTTATGTTGTTGGATGTGTGAGTGTTATGCGATGGGGTCCCGGGGGCCTCAAATGTGGATCAGATTGGAAATCGGACTCGAAATTTGGCTTGGGGGACTACTAGTGCACCGGTTCTGGTGAGTCTGCACCTGCATGATTTTTGGATGCAGGTGCGAGTTTTTGACCACATATGTGCTTTTAGGTGAGGGGTATGTGGCCCGCAGAAGCGGAGAAATTTCAGCTGAAGCAGCCTCGCTTCTGCGATGAAGGAACCACACATACGAGAAGGGCCGGCCAGGCCTACGTCGCAGGTGCGAGAGGCGAGCCGCAAAAGCGAGCTCGCAGGTGCGGTGCCCTTCTCCAGGTGCGCCCAAAGTTGGGCTGGGTGTCTTCTGCAGAAGCGGAGGTTTGTCCGTAGAAGCGGCATCGCAAGTGCGACCTAAGGTCCACAAAAGAGGAATCGCTGGAGGCAGTGAGGTTTTTTATGTCGGGACTTAGGCAGTTTTAGCTCATTTCTTTCATCTCTTGGGCGATGTTGGAGTTTCTTGGAGTGGGGTTTCCACCTAGCTATTGAAGGGAAGTAATTCCTACATAATTTGAGTTTAATACATAAGATTATGGGTAGATTTTAACATGTAAAATTGTGAAAATCAAGGATTTAGTTGAAAAATCTAGGTTTTGATAAAAATGGGATTAACTACGAAAATGATTATGAAATTGGGTAAAAATTATATATTTGAGTTCGTGAGGTTATGAGTAACAATTATCTTTGAAAATTTCCTGAATCCGGGCATGTGGGCCTGGGGATGAATTTTAAGAATCTTCCAATTTGGGTTGGGTAATTACTCTAATAGCTAAACTATTAACGTTTGAGCGTATATTGATTATTTTATATAACCTTTGCCTAGTTTCGGATTTTTCGGCACCAAGTTGGGTTTTTAGAGTGAATTTGTGGCCGGAAAGTGAGTTTTGAGACGAGGTAAGTCTCTTGTCTAACCTTGTAAGAGGGAATTTACCCCATAGGTGATTTAAATTGCTATTTAATTGTAATTG
>AWOL01S0000739.1:149820-175902 GCA_000715115.1 Nicotiana otophora
GGGAGGGGGGCTACGTACGCACGAGGTGACGAGAATCCGTGCGTAGCTACTAATTATGCTTAAGTCCGGGTAGTTTAGAACCCAAATCATGAAATACTTGTGATGACTTGCACCCTACTTGTTAATTAAAGTGCTTAAATTATATCGAAACTTGTTAAAGGATTTTTAAAGCTCGAATTTAACTTACTTGAGTTTTGGCGGGTTACTTTACCGTCAATAGAAATTGTGCTTATGTGTGTATTAGCCTTATACTAGCTTTTAAATTGGATGTTCATAATATATCCTCTCTTCTTGTGGAGCGGGCTGAACGCCTCGGTAGTATAATAGATGTATCTATGGTTCGTGCCGCTCGACCCTCGACAATGTACACATTATTCTGGATCGGGCCGTAAGACCTCGGCATAAATCGTGCGTGTTAAATTCTTGAAGCTCAGACACACTTATTATTATTTTTCATAAATGGAGAGATTATAATTTATTTATTTGTTCGGAATTTATTTGGAATTAGTATGTGGTAATGGAAGACTCTTGGAATTTCCTATTGGTTAAAGAATTATTTAATCACATTTATCATCGTATTAATATTATTATTCACATACTCTATGTCTATTTAACATTTCTATATTTTATTGTTAGCCCATAGTAAGTGTCGATGTCGACCCCTCGTCACTACTTCTTCGAGGTTAGACTGGATACTTATTGGATACATGTTGTTTATGTACTTATGCTACACTTCTGCACTAATCGTGCAGGATCTGAGGTAGGAGCATCTTGTAGTGGTGCGCACCCCCGTTACCACGAGGCCTAGTGGTGAGCTGCCCTTCTGAGTCCGTTGTGCAGCACCCAGAGTCTCTCTCTTTTAAATTTATTTTCATTCTACTCTATTGCAGACAATAGTGTAGAGTTTTGTATATTCTACTAGTTGCTCATACACTTGTGATACCAGGTCTTGGAACACATGCTAGTAGACTTTGTGATTTTTGGGCCTTTATTTCACCGCATTTGTTCTTACATTGGTTTTCGCCTTATTTTATTTAATCTTCTACTCCTTATTTTCATAACACTATAAAATTCAACTACTTTGTAATTATTAAAAGGAACACTTACATGGTTAGATCACCATTGGCTTGCCTAGCGGCAATATTGGGTGCCATCACGGTCTATAGGAAAAATTGGGTCGTGACACATATATGGAAGAAGTAAAGAAATATCTTATGAAAAACTTAGATGTGGAAATACCAGATGATATATCCATGGCATCAACAGGCCATATCATGGAAGAAGAAACTATGATAGCAGGAGAATCTCAAAACATTGATGATGCAGAAGAAATCGAAACATATTTGCAACAATTCAAAAATATTGTGGAAGAATCTTCCAATAACAATAAAGGAAAAGAGAAAATTTGAAGATGAAGGCCCCGTCTCTCAAAATTATTGGGGTAATAAAAATAAAAAACTTTAATAAAGGGAAGGTCCCACTATTTTATAATGTCGAGTATCTATTTTGTTTTATGGCTTTTTGTTGGCCATGTTTAAATAATATTGTAGGCCATTTTTACTTTTTATTTTGTTGGATTTTGTAGGGATCCATTATATAAGGATCTCATTTTCTAGCTTATGAGGGAGGCTTTTCTAGAGAAACATTTTTAGGAACTCTCTCTCTCTTACTATGTAAAACAAATATTCTTGTATTCAGTTTTTATTGGAAATAAACACAAGAAAAGGTCGATTGGCCACAACCTCGACACTCTCAGGTATTTATTTTTTATGTTAATTATTTTATTTAATATAAATATTCATTCAGCCTAAATGATAGGCTGAGTTGTGTTGTGTTGACATTAAGAACACTAAGCTACTCTTAAGATGTAGGGCTACTAGTTTTATACTGCATCAACCAACAGTTCTAAGGTTGAGACTGTAGAGCCCAGAAGGACCGTGGTTTAGGGTTTGCTTGACAAGACTATGTCTTGACAGGACTGGTGTCGTCGTAAAATCTTCTCTGTAGCTCCGTTGTAGAGATCCTGCATAGAAATGGTATCAGAGGCATGTGAAAGAGTAGAAATAGGTGCTAAGTTCAACACAGTTTTCTCTAATGAATATCATTAGGAAGCCAATTACTGTTAAAAACAGTAGGAAATAAGAATATCATATGCCTCAACAATTAGATCTTCTTAAACCAAATAGAATTTAGTCCGGGTTCGCCGGCAAGAAAATTGATTTCAGAAGAATTTAGAAAACCCAGATGGGAACGTTTCAAATGTCAAGAAGCACAGAAACCCTCTTAGTGCATAAATCACTCTTCCTCACAAGCATATATAAAATAGTACCAAGCAAGGTAGGAAGTATAAATAATATTGAGAAGAATAATTAAGTATAATACACCACGTGAGAGATAATCATGACTTTCGCACTAATAGGCAAATCAATATTTCGCGAACCTTAATGCCCAAGTATTACAACAAAGCTTAAACATAGTTATTAACAAGTATGTGAATAATCAAGTAGATTCAAAAACTATTAAAGCATAAGAGAATAATACATATGAAACAAACAAGACATGAATAAAGATAATTCTACCCGCATGCTTAGACCATGGAGAACACATATACACTCGTCACCATGCGTATACATCGCCCCTAATATATTTAGCACGTAGCAAATAGACCCAAGTATAACCTAATTCCCTCAAATGAAGGTAAACCAAGTCACTTACCTCTTTCTATGATAAAATTAACTCTCTACTACTGCTCTCCCTTTAAAACAAGTATTTAAACAACTCGAATCTAGTCAAATAATACTTAAATAAGTCAAAACAAGCTTTAGATAGTATAAAAAAGGTTCAATCTTTACCTAATTTGGAAAAGTCAATAAAAGTTAACCCCAGCCCACATGGTCGAAATACAAAGTCAAGACCAAATTCCGACTATTTTCTTTTCCGAATTCAAATATGTATTTTGTTTCATGATCCGACCTCAAACTATAGTCTAGCTATCTAAAATTTACTCTCTTATGTTTCTACCCAAAATCACATTTTCTACACTAAAATTTCCTAGATCTAAGGGTGAAAATCCATAGAAATCATGAAAATAAATAAATACTAAGCTAAAATTTATAACCTTGTAAGTTGGGGTGAATATCCTCTCAAATATTACCTCCTTGCATATTCTAGGTCTCAAAATTGATGAAAATGAGATAATCTCAAAACTCTTACCCTTTCTCAGGCCTCAGATACTATAGGTGCGAAAACAGGGTTGCAGGTGCAAATCCGCAGGCGCGATCAAACTAGCTCACAGATGCAAGCCTGTATAGGTGCAGATGTCGCAGACCCAATAAGTCCTTCACAAATGTGACCTACGCATCTGCGACAAAAGTCACACAAATGCGATCTACCCTAGCGCTGATCCATGTGAACCAGCATCACACAAATGCGGCTCTGCACATGTGAAACACAACTCTGCAAGTGTGACATGCTTCCAGCCCCCAATACTCACAAATGCGAGCCTATCTTCCATAAAGGCGACCTCGCACCTACGCACCTCGACATCGCAGCTGCGACTTCTGGTTAGTTTCCCTTTCCCGCATATTCGAGCCAACCCACACTTGGGCGAGCTCGCACCTGCGCATCTGATCATCACAGGTGCGATAACAACACCTCCAGCAATAGCAAAACTCATAAAAAATGTCCGAAACTAATCTGAAACTCACCCGAGTCCCCGGGCCCCAGTTCAAACATCCCAACAAGTCTATATATATAGCATGAACTCGATTGAAAGCTCAGACTTTAAAATAACATTATAAATCAAGAATGAATCACCAAAACTCATGGATTTTCAAATGTTCATAAACTCAAATTTCCAACTTTCAACTACAAGCCCCAAAATGGTCTCGGGTTACCTGAGACCCACACCAAACATACGTGTAAGTCCCAGATCATCATACGCACATACCAAAATTGTCAAAATATCTATCTGAGATCACTTACCAAGAATGTTAACCATGGTCAACTCCAACAACATTAAGATTTTAAAATCAAGATTCTCTTTACCAAAACACATCTGGACTTTCCGAAAATCAAAACGAACCATGTACATAAGTCATAAATCATTAAATGAAGTTATTCAATATCTCAAATAACGAAACAGAAAGCTAGAACTCAAAATAACCTATCGGGTCGTTACATTCTCCACCTCTAAAAGAAATGTTCATCCTCGAACAGACATAGCAGTGTACCTGAACTGACAAAGAGATGTGGATATCTACTCCTCATATCAGACTCGGACTCCCATGTAGCCTCCTTAGTCGGGTGCTCTCTCTAAATCACTTTCACGACAGGAATTTCCTTAGATCTCAATATTCAAACCTGCCGATCTGTAGTTGTTACCGGCTCTTCTTCATAAGTAAAATTATCATCAAGCTGCTCTGTGCTAAAGTCCAATACATGTAACTTGTCTTCATGATATATTTGAAGCATCGAAACATGACATACCGAATGTACCCCTACTAGGCTTGGACGCAATACAAGCCTATAAATAACCGCCCTAACTCTCTCTAATACCTCAAAGGAGTGAATGAACCTCCGGCTCAACTTACCACTCTTCCCAAATCTCATCATACTCTTTATAGGTGAAACTTTTAAAAGTACCTTCTCGCCCTCTATAAAAGCCATATCACGAACTTTCTTGTCCGCAAAATTCTTTTGCCTATTCTACGCTGTGCAAAGACGATCCTAAATCAACTTTATCTTATTTAAGATATCACGAACCAAATCCATACCAACCATCCTAGCCTCACCAGGCTCAAACAAATGAATAGGAAAATGGCACCGCCTACCATATAAAGCCTCATGCAGTGCTAATTGAATTGTCGTACTATTAGCTGTTGTTGTAAGAAAAATTCTGCAAATGGTAAAAACTAATCCTGGTGGCCTTAAAAATCAATAACATAGGTTATCAACATATCCTTAAGGATCTAAATAATCTGCTCGGACTGACCATCCATCTATGGGTGGAAGGTTGTCACGCCCCAAATAGGGGAGGCGTGGTCGGCACCCGATGCCATACTTGACCCCGAGCGTACCACTCTGTAACTGTAAACTCTAGTGATAACCTTCAACTTAGGCCTACAAGGTCTACATCAAACAAAAAATACCAACCAAGGCCGACGAGGCCATATTTTGAATCATCTAAAATAACGTCTTTCTCATCCGAAGGGTAAACATACCCAAAATCTCATACACATAATTGTGCAGGCCAACGAGGCCACCATAAAAGTCTACGACAACAATACCAAAATGAGCATATACAAGGGCCGACAAGGATGCTCTACTGACATACAAAGATACAGGACTCGTCTACAAGCCTCTAGAAATAATGGAACTGTATGATGATCAGGACAGGGTCCTCACCTACCCATCAAACCTATATATACAAAGTGGACTCCAAAGTCTAGACCTGGTAACTCCAGGGGAGTGGAGCTTACAAATCAAGCTAGTCTGTAGCTCTGTCTACTAGGAAGGTCTATCCAGCTATCTATCAGGACCTGCAGGCATAAAATACAGTGCTCCCGGCAAAAGGGATATTTGTATAAAATATTGTACAGAGTATGTAAGGCAATAGAATAACTGAAAGCTGAAACTGAACTGAAGTACGTAGTAAACTGGAAGCCAAAGAATAATCTGAGATATACTTAACTGTCCTGATTCAATACAATACAATATAGTAATATCTTAGCTTGTTGGACACATATAGGGCTCGATGTATCTCTCACTGACCAAGTGGTCAGGCAATAGTAAACTCTCACTAACCGCTAGGCCAGACAAATATAAACTCTCACTAACCGTAAGGCCAGATATTAGAATCTCTCACTGACCAAGTGGCTAGGCAATAGCAATATCTCACTGACCTAGTGGCCAGACAATAGCAATATCTCACTGACCAAGTGGCTAGGCTACAAAAAATATATGTATATGGTGCTGTATATCATGTATATAGTAGAATGTACGGAGGTACGTATGTAACTCTCTATATTTTTCTAACATCATGGAATAAGATAAAGCAGATGGGAACCTCTCTTAATAAGATATGATGGATGTATAAAGAAAGATGTAACACCTATTGAGACACGAGCTCAACAATATGTGTTTCTCATACAAGATTCCTCCAACTCGTACTTACAACGGATTCATGACAATGAAAGAAAAGGAATATACGTTACATACCTTTCGTTGTCTATACGAACTCAATAACGAACTTGTCTCGAATAGCACCTCAACCTATAACAATGACAATACATTCGTTAAATTAAACAATACTAGTATACGATGTATATCGAATGATATCTCGTTCCTATAAATAATTGGGCAGCATTTCCCCTTATTTTAGTTATTTCCTTAAGCCTACAATAGGCATAATAATGACCATAATCAG
Organism: Nicotiana otophora; assembly: GCA_000715115.1. NCBI lineage: Eukaryota > Viridiplantae > Streptophyta > Magnoliopsida > Solanales > Solanaceae > Nicotiana > Nicotiana otophora. The sequence continues at coordinate 156,248 of AWOL01S0000739.1, forward strand.
CGAGCAACTCAACAAAAAACTAATGAGCGACAAGCTCGGTCTCAGATTACTAAACAACACGTTTCCAACTTCTCTTTTCTTTCAAATTGATCAACACAACCAACAACACATAACCTTCAAATTGATCAACACAACCATCAACACATAACCAGCACCCTTCCCACGTAAACCAGACATGTATTTAACTTAGAATTAACCTCATAATCAACCAATCAGTGGAGCAGCAACAACAACAATTAACAACAATAGGACTTTCATTAACGAAAAGGAAAACTAGAGTATATCATATCACGCGACGAGCTCATCTTATAGACACAACCAGAACCTTCCTTTCTACATAAGCATAATCACAAGATCAACAATAACAAATCCAAGTTGTTCTCCATAATTCCCAGCCACAATATAGCTTAAAAATATCCCAAAACAGTCCAACAACTACAACACATCAAACATGGTTTTTATTCCTTTTATCAAACAAGTTCTTTAACAACAAGATAGCTATGACTTAGATAAGCTCAAGAAAAAGTAGAAGAGTCGTAATCTCACCTTCATTCAACAAGAACAACTCTAACTCAATCTTACATCACCATGAAGAAATCTCCCAAAACAGCCACTAGAAGAAGAACAACAAATCTATGAACACTACAAGGTTTCTAGTGTTTGATTCACTTTGAGCACCTTAGGATTAGCTCTTGAACTATGTGAGAACCTTTAGAGAGAGTTTTAGGGTGTATAGGAACTGATATGGATGAAAAATGATGTCTCCAAGCTGTTCTACCACTTTATATAACTTGAGAATTTTCCACCGCCTAAGTGTGTCCCAAAGCAGATGCCTGCGTATTATCGCAAAAATACAAATATCTCTTCACTGTGATGTTGTATTGATGAATGATTTAGTGAATTATAAACTAGACTTGTAGACCTTCAATTTGGTGGGTGAATCACCCAATAACGCCAAGTATATTGGGGGGAAACGCAGTGATATTAGACCTAAATTTCAGTAAATTTATGAACGTAACATGCAATAACTATTGCCGAATTTTGTTTTACAACTTGTTTGACATCAAAACTTAACATACAAATATCATATGATTCAAATACCTTAAAACACGACCTTCTTATCATATTAAGCACTCCCAGTTTTACCCCGAAAGTACGGGTTATAACATCTTTGATTTGTTAAGCCTCCAACCCTCACGATACTTCCTTAACACTTGTTTTAACTCATCATTATCTTTTTCGAGGTCCTCAAACTCTCCGGCTTATATTGATTTACTTAAGACGCATTATAACATGAAAGTGCGGGGTGTATCAAAGGTAGTACTAAGCTCCACCTGCGTACCCAACTCTCGCTGAACAACTTTTCAAAAAGTGTGATGTTTACTGGGTACCACGATCTGAAATGATAGAAATGGGCATGGCATGGAAACAAACAATGTCATGCCCCATCTTTGGGAAGCATAACTAGCGCTCAACCGAGTGAACCCGGCCGAGCAAGCCTGTTAGATACTTTCTATCCAGTTAACCCATGATCAAGAAAAGACGTGATTATATTAATTATACAGTAGGAATCTCATTCATACATTCCTAAATCATTTCATTAGTCATTGCGCTTTTAAGTCTCAAAATACACATTTCTTATAGTTCAAGTTGAACAAGTGATCAAACACAACATAACTTGTTTAACATTCCCAACACCCACATATACAACCCACATAGTATCTACAGAGCCTCTAAAGATACAAAAGAGAATAAAGATGGTGCCGGCAACAAGGCCCCGGCTATACCTCACAAAGTGACCATAATATAAACAAAAGGTACAATACATGACCCCGGAATAAAATGGGGCTCACCGAGTCCGCTGAGAAGAGGGTGCAGCACTATCTGTGATCCGCACTGTCTGCTATGTGACCTGCATCCATTTAAAGATACAGCTCTCCCGAAAAAAGGGACGTTAGTACCGTCAAATAGCACTAGTATAAAACAACAAATAAGGGATCATATACATTTTCAAGACAATTTTCGTATTACTAGGTTGGGTGACCTTTAGTACCGATATTCCACAATTCACCATACCTCCATACTCTTACACGGAGTCCGATCTCGGCCTGATTGGCTAGGCCACCTCATCTGAGATATTACCATAATTTCATTATAACTTTCCAGCACATTATCACCATGTGTGCGGCATGGCATCCGATCACGACCCGATCGGCTAGGCCATCTCATTTGAGACATTACCACAATTTCATTCACAATACCGCCGTGTTCTTACACGGAGTCCGATCTCAGCCCGATCGGCTAGGCCATCTCATTTGAGACATTACCACAATTGCATTCACAATACCACCGTGTTTTTACACGGAGTCCTATCTCGGCCCGAACGGTTAGGCCATCTCATTTGAGACATTACCACAATTCCATTCATAATACCACCGTATTCTTACACGGATTCCGATCTCAGCCTGATCGGCTAGGCCATCTTATTTGGAGATATTTCCACAATTTCATTCACAATTTCCGGCACATAGGGGTCTTTCATTCAATTTGGCAAAATAACCTTTATTTCAATCTTGACATGAAGTCTTAATATTACTAACACATATTCAATATATTCTCAAATGGCAAGATGACATGATGAAGCATTTAGCATAAACATTGAACAAACATCCTTCAACACAACCACATTAGGAAAAGCCAATTCGATAATGATCAAGGACTTACTCTAATTACATGAACACCATGGGATTTGATTCTAAGAAGAAGGTGGGGTTTAGCCAACATACCTCAATTGAGCTTCTTAAAAATCTAAGATGTTCCGGAATATAAGCAACTTCAATCTATTTAAGCAATATAACAAAATTGAACCACAAATTAGGAAGATGAACATGGTTTTAGCTCATTTGAGCATACTATCAAACACTAGGTGTGCATAATTATTTTAAGTCTCTTTTGTGGAAGATTCCATCGTTTTTCAACTCACTCTCTACCATTATTAGCTCACAATCTTTCCACATACTACAAGGATAGAATCTTACCTCTTAGGAAGAAGACCTAGGTTCCTCTCTTGATAATCTTCAAGATTTAAGTGAGAATTAAAGAACAATTTGATGAAGATCACTTCTCCCTCTAGGACCCTCTCTCTCACTCTGAAAATATTAGAAAATATGTTCAAAATGGTCCATGGGGTGTGTTTTAACGAAATAGGGTTGGATTTAAAACCCCAAAAAATGAAGCTCCGGAACAGGTTCTGCGATCGCATATGCGATCACATAACCAATATGCGGACCGCATATCGGTCGCATAATTGCTGACCAAAACAACCAAACAAACTGACCGTGTCTGCGGTCACTATGCGGCCCGCATAACTGTTCTACGGTCGCATAATGCACCGCGGAATAGTTATGCGGTCGCATAGTCGACCGCATAATTGCTCCCAGACTTACCCAAAAACTTCCTCACTCTGCGGCCATTATGCGGTCCGCAGAGTGATTCTGCGATCGCATAATGGCTGCAGAAACGCGTAATTCTGCCAAATATTTTCCTTTACTTTCTGATGCATTGTTCAACCCAAAAAGTCCGAACCACGGCTCGCAAGCTCGCTGTGAAGAATTTCTATAATACACAACATGTAAAACCAATTCGGCACCACGAAACATTATTAACACTATTTTGCAAAACCTTTACAGGGTCTTACAAACAATCTCTCTGATGTAGATGTGAGCCAACTTCTCTGAAGCGTAAGAAGACTTCACCCAAATGAAATATGTAGAATTGGTCAATCTGTCCACAATGACTGAAATAGCATCAAACTTCCTCAAAGTACGTGGTAATTCTACCACGAAATCCATAATAATATGCTCCTAGTTCCACTCCGAAATATCTATCTTCTGAAGCAAATCACCTGGTCCCTAATGCTCATACTTGACATGCTGATAGTTCAAACACTGCGACACATATGCCACCACATCATTCTTCATCCTTTACCACCAATAATACTACTTTAAATCTCGATACATCTTCGTAGAACCCAAATGAATGAAATACGGTGAACTATGAGCCTCTTGGAGGATCAACTCCCTCAAGCCATCAACATTTGGAATACAAACCGACTTTGAAGCCGCATAAAACCATCATCTCCAATCATTACCTTTTTGGCACCACTCGCTGCATTGTTTCCTTAAGTACCAATAAATGTCGATCATCATACTGGAGATCTTTGATGCGCTCCAATAAAGATGACTGCGCTACAATATAAGCAACAACTCTACTATGCTTCGAAATATCCAATATCATAAATCTGTTGGCCAAGGCCTAAACATCCATAGCCAAAGGCTTCTCCTCTACTGGAATATATGCCAAATTCCCCATACTCTTTACCTTCCTACTCAAGGCATGTATTACCACATTTACCTTTCCCGGATGATACAAGATAGTGATATCATAATTCCTAAGCAACTCAAACCACCTCCACAACTTTAAAGTCAAATCATTTAGTTTAAACAAGTGTTGAAGGCTGCGATGATAGTATAAACATCACAAGACACACCATACAAGTAGTACCTCAAAATCTTGAGTGCGTGCACAGTAGCTGCCAACTCTAAATCATGAACATGATAATTCTTCTCATGGGTCATCAACTAACGAGATGCATAGGCAGTCACCCTACCATCCTACAACAAAACCGCACCAAGACCAATATAGGAAGCATCATAATACATAGTGTAGGGCCCTAAACCTTGGGGCAACAACAACACTGGAGCTGTAGTCAAAGCGTTCTTGAGCTTCTCAAGCTTTCCTAACATTCGTTGGACCATCTTAAAGGAATTCCCTTTTGAGTCAACTTAGTCAATAGAGCTGCAATAGATGGAAATCCCTCAACAAAGCGATGATACTAGCCTTCCAAACCTAAGAAACCTTGGATCTCTGTAGCTGAAGTGGGTCTAGATGAATTCTAAACCATCTCAATCTTCATACGATCGACTTTGACACCATCACTAGACATAACATGACCCAAGAAAGAAACTGAGTCTAATCAGAACTCACACTTCAAAAAATTGGCACAAAGCTTCCAATCCTTCAACGTCTGAAGTACTACTATCACGTGCTCCTCTTTTCCTCTCTACTATGAGACTAAACCAAGATGTCATCAATGAACACAATCACGAAAAAATCCAAATAAGGCTTCAACACCCTGTTCATCAAATCCTTAAAAGCCTAGCCGCTGGGGCATTGGTCAAACCAAATGATATCACCAATAATTCAAATTGACCATAACGTGTCCTAAAAGCAGTTTTAGAGACATCTGAATCCCTAATCTTCACCTGATGATAGCTATGTCTCAAATCAATCTTGGAGAATACCTTGGCACCCTGAAGTTGATCAAACAAATCATCAATACGAGGCAATTGATACTTTTTCTTGATAGTAACCTTGTTCAACTATGAATAATCAATGCACATCCTCATGAACCCCATATCAAGCAAATTCTGCAGCTGCTCCTTCAACTCTTTCAACTCAGCTGGAGCCATAGGATATGGAGGAATGGAAATAGGCTAAGTGCTTGGAACCAAGTCAATGCAAAACAATATCTCTATCGAGTGGCATGCCTGGTGAATCCACCGAACACACATCCGAAAACTCTCTCACAACCAGTATCGAGTCCATAAGAGGATTCTCCATACTAGAATCTTGGATATAACACAACTATGCTTCTCAACCATGCGCTGAGCCTTAAAAAATGAAATCACCCTACTTGTAGAATCCAAGGATCACTCTCCACTCTAGCCTAGGCAACCCTGGCATAGCTAAGGTAAGCATTTTGGCATGACAATCCAAGATAGCATGCTACCAATCCATACCAAAAATAACCTCCAAATTAACCACGTAGAACAAGAAGAGATCAACTATCATATCAAAACGATTAATTAGTTTAATGCAAGATCGGTACACCTGATCAACTACTATAGAATCTCTAATTGGTATAACACAGAAATAGGATTATCAATAGAATCATGAGGCATACTCAAGTGTGATAAAAAATATGAAGACAAATATGAATAAGTAGAACCCTGGTCAAATAACACCGAACCATATCTATTATAGACTGAAACAATACTTGTGTAACTGAACCAGATGACTCTTCCTTAGGCCTACATAGAAACACATAACAACGGGGTTGATCCCAATAGCCTATCCTCCTCCCCTCGGATGACCCCTATCTGGATGACCTCCACCTCTAACTAGCTGACCCCCACCCCTAGCTAGATGGTCGGATGGTGTAACAACTGGTGTAGGAACCATAACACGAGTTCCATGTTGCGGCATGCCACTCTCCAACCTAGGACAATACTTTAGGATGTATCTCAAATCCCCACAATCATCAAAACCCCTTGCTTCCATGGTTGCTGAACCTGAAGCTGTCCCTGACGACCCGATTAACCACTATAGAAACTCTGTATCGGGGTGCACTTATAGGATACTGAGCTAGAGATGCATTGTATGATGAATTCCTTGGGCGAGAACCCTAAGTACCGTGGCTACCTATAGTACCATGAGAAATATGGAGTTCTCACTAAACTGGTTGGATATCATAACCTCTGCCAAAATGACTCCTACCTACTGACGAGGCATCACTGAATCTACCTAAATGACGAGGCCTCTTTTCACTCATCGCCTCTCTCCCCTGGCTATGAATGCGCTCGATCCTCCTAGAAATCTCAACTACTTAAGAGTATGAAGTCTTAGTCTCGGCTTCCCTAGCCATATGAATTCTAATTGCATAAGCGAGCCCCTCTATGAACCTACGAACCTTCTCTGTCTCAGAGAAATCAAGATGGCTGCATGACCAGACAAATCAACAAACCTCGTATCATACTGGGTGACTATCATACCACCTTGCTGTAGATGCTAAAACTGACTGCGCATGTCATCCCTCTAAGTGAGTGGAATAAACTTCTCCAAGAAAATCTGTGAAAATTGAGCCCAAGTAAGAGGAGGTCACCCTGCTGGTTTACACTGCTCATAGGTTTGCCACCACCTCTTGGAAGAGTAATTATTAATTTGGAAGCATAAGATAGAAGAGTTGGACAAGGTTTAACTTTTGTGCAAACGATTCTGGATTGGTGATTTGAAGGTTCCAATAGGGTTGTATAATGATTTTGCACCTGTACGTATGTTTGGTTCTATCATGACCCCATATCCAACAAAAGTCATGACGACATCTAACATTGCTTGCTAGGTAAGACAACATTCAATATACATAAATAAACTTCAATAATAATAAGTAAATAGTCTCAAGAGCGGAATGCGATAAATAATGATAGCAAGATAGTGATACATTTGAAATACCATCCTAGAAAGTAGTGCCAACTAGTACATGAGCTCTATAAAATAAAAAAAGTACAACGGTGTGAATACAGATGCAATACTGTATGAAGTACATAAACAATAATAAAAAAGAGTAAAGGAAGGACTCCAAGGCCTGTAGATGGAAATAATAGTGCTACCTTGAAATCATCAATGGGCACCGGTGCAACTGTCTAACAGTCAGCTCTATTGGCAACACCTGGATCTACACATAAAGTGAAGAGTGCAGTGTGAGTACAACCGACTCCATGCACTCAGTAAGTAGCAACTTAACCTCGAATTGAAGATAATGATGAGATTGGCAAAGTGCTCTACTCACTTTCAACAGTGAACAATAATAGTAGAAGCATAATAATAATAACAAAGGGAAAAAACTTAAGAATAACCTATTCAACTTATTTGCATTAACGAAAATAGGCATGCTTTCCACTCAAATCAGTCAAGTCATCAATCTCAAGATTTAAAGCATCAATTAACTTGAGGAAGATACATCTCTATGCCTGCATGACAAGTAACAATGCCAAAACCAACAAATTTATAGTTTAATTAATCAAATAAGCACACCCTCAGCACTGTAGGGTTGCCTGGCATAAAGCCCCTCACTCAGCACATACCAAGTGCCTACACTAACAGGGCCCAATGACCATGGGTTATCACCTGACTCCGGAGGGGCAGATCCTAGCCCAAGCGTGTCACGCCCTAACCTCGGAAAGCGCGACCGACGCTTAACCAAGATAACCCGGCCGAACAAGCATGTACAATACCTTCTACCCGAACTCACCCATGAATACATAGATGATCTATTTCATTAATTAGACCAGGAGAAGAGCATGTGAACAACACCAATTCAATACCATTCGTTACATCATTTATAAGTCTCAAAGTACATACACTTTCATAGTTTGAAGTGGAACATGTGGTACAAATACAATATTACTAGTTTGACTTTCCCAACACCAACTTACAACCCATACTATGTCTACAGAGCATCTAATAGACACAAAAGAGTACTATGATAGCGTCGGCAACAAGGCCCCGACTATACCTCAAAACATAATACAGAAGGAGCGAAAGATATACGACCCCGAAATAAAGTGGGACTCACCAAGTCAGCTGAGGAGAGGGTGTACTGCTATCACTGATCAATGCCGCCTGATGTGGAACCACATGCAAAAGGGACAAAAATGATGCTCCCCTGCAAAATGGGACATTAGTACATATGAAATAGTATTAGTATGAAAACCAAACACCCCTTCAAAGATTGGAAGTACAACATGAATGTGACAAATCATGGAAGCAACAAAAGAGCTTAAATAGTCGTTAGAACCATAGCAAATTCATTAAGCTTTCAATAACCTTTATAAATTTCAACATGGGGATCCTCTATAACAACCTCTACCACAATACCACAACCTCTACACAAAGAGGTCTTGCCGCCTCACCCCAATGTGTGCGGGTGGAGGTGTAATCGTAATGCCACAATCGCTACACAAAGCGGCCCTGTCGCCTCACCCCAATGTGTGCGGGTGGAGGTGTAATCACAATGCCATAATCTTTACACAAAGCGGCCCTACCGCCCAGTGTGTGCAGGTAGAGGTGTAATCACAATACCACAGTCTCTACACAAAGCGGCCCTGCCACCTCACCCCAATGTGTGTGGGTGGAAGTGTAATCACAATACCCTAATCTCAACACAAAGCGGCCCTGCCGCCTCACCCCAATGTGTGCGGATGGAGGTTTAATCACACTACCACAATTTCTGCACAAAACGGCCCTACCGCCTCACCTTAATATGTGCGGGTGGAGGTGTAGTCACAACACCACGATTTGGATTCTCAAAACGATAATAGTTTGTACAAAATATTTCTTTTCAAATCAAACCCTTTGGCACCTTTGGCCTTGAAAAATATAAGTTCATAAGATTTCATCATATGAGATATTTGAAATTGGATCACATTGATTTCCTACAAAACTTTCTTCCAGGAAGGGGTATAACATAGTTAAGTCAAAATAGAGAATCATTAACACATGAGGGTTCTGACGTGTTATGCAATTTGGGAATCAATTTACTTGCTTAAATATCCCACCTCAATAGTGTTTCGAGTTTGAACTACACACAAAGGAGTTTTGTAAGAATATGGGAAGTCCGATACTAGAAGAAGAGTTTAGCCTTCATACCTCGAAAGAGCTTTTCGTGGTGTAACAATAACGTCCCGACATACCTAATGATGCCAATCTATAGAAGAGGGTAGAATTGCAAGCACGAATAGGAATTCTTATGGCAAGAGCTGCTACAATGACAATCCAACCTTTCCTAAACCAATTCAACAACAAAACAACCCAACATCGTCCAACAACTTCCCCACAATCCCTATTAACTCATACATGTGATAAGTCTACTCTCATCACCCATAACAAATCCAAAATCCGAAATTGGAGAATTGGGGGGAGAAATTCTTACCTTTTAGAATCCCTAGCAAGTTCCTTTTGATGAAATTCCAAGGCTTGATCAGAGTTGAATAGTAAAATCTTTAAATTCTCTACTTTCTCTCTCTAGAATAACTCTTCTCTCTCTCTAAAATATCATATAATCCCTCATAAATGACCCTTATGGCTAGATAAAACGAAATTGGGTCGGGTTATGAAATTAAAAAAATGAAGCCCCCATGCAGATCTGCGGTCGCATATGCGACCGCATAACCCTTATGTGGTCCGCAAAATGGATCGCATAATGGCCCTCCAGAACTAGGCACTTTTGTGTAGGTATGCGACAGGTTTGTGGTCCGTAGATCAATTCTGCGATTGCATAATGCACCGCGGAACCTCCTTCCAAAATTTCTCAAGCTGGTTCTGTGACGGATATGTAGCCCGCGAAACATTTATGCGGTCGCATAGTTGACCACATAACGGCCTAAAAAAATTGCCATATCTCTGCTTCACTCCGCGGCTGATCTGCGGCCCGCGGAGTAGTTCTGCGGTCATATAATGGACCGCAGAAATGCCATGTTCTGCAACAAGCTTTCTTCAACTACCCAACGCAATGTTCAATCAAAAAAGTGAGTACCGTGGAGAGCAAGCTCGCGCGGAGATTTTCTACAACCCTCAAATTCATTAGCCTACCTCCGCATCACGAAACCCCGAATATTAGGTGAAATTCTTATGGGGCCTTATATCCTTCCCCACTTAGGACCATTCGTCCTTGAATGAGGGTCAAAATCCGCCATTAGCATCCTATGTGTCCCAATTGTTACTTCACACACCAGTAGTTCCAAATTTTTCTCGACTCCCTAAATTTTCAAAATTTTCGCTAGAGTCTCCCTTATAACTGGGCCTATCCACCTGTCATAGAATCTGAGAAACCAATACTAACAACATATACAAAATCCAACGACACAACACAACATGAAAACAACACCAGTCGTGGCCTCATAAGCAATATATTACAAAAAAGGAACGCCCTTAACAACAACTGTACAAGTGAAACATAATTCATAGAAGGTAGACTCTTAACATTTTCATAGAACATAACTACCTAAATACATAATTATTCAAACAAATGAGGGTACTTCCTCTTCGTCTCTTCCTCGGCCTCCCAAGTGGCCTCTTCAACCTGTTGGTTTAGCCATAACACTTTCACGGAGGCAGTTTCTTTGTTTCTCAGCTTTCAGACCTGCCTATAATGAATGGCAACTAGAATCTCTTCATAAGTCAATTCCGCATTAACCTCAATAGTCTCAACGAGAACAATAAGCGACGGATCTCCAGCCACCTTCTTCAACATGGATACATGAAATACCGGGAGCATTAAAGACATCTCTAGAGGTAGTTCTAGCATGTAAGCCACCTGACCAATCCTCTGAATAATTCTGTATGATCCAACATACCTCGGACTCAATTTTCCTTTCTTACGAAACCACATTTTACCCTTCATGGGGGAAACCTTCAAGAATACCCAATCATCCTCTTAGAACTCCAAATCCCTACGACGTACATCCGAATAGGACTTCTAACGACTCTGGGTAGTTTTTAACCGTTCCTTAATGATATTAACCTTCCCTATAGCTTGGTGAACGAGGTATGGCCATATCAACTCCGCTTCACCAATCTCAAACCACCCAACAGGAGATCTACATCTCCTACCATATAGAGCCTCGAATGGCGCCATATGAATGCTAGCATGATAAGTGTTGTTGTAGGAAAATTCTATGAGTGGCAAATGATCATCCCAGCTACCCTTGAAGTCGAGAACACAAGCGTGCAACATATCCTCAAGCGTTTGAATGATCCGCTTTGCTTGCCCATCGGTCTGTGGATGGAAAGTTGTACTAAGATTCACCTGAGTACCCAAACCTTGCTGAAATTTCATCCAAAAATTAGCCGTGAATTGTGCCCCTCGATTTGAGATAATAGAAATTGGAGTGCCATTCAACCTGACTATTTTCTTGATATACAACTAAGCATATTGTTCTGCTGTGTCAGTAGCCTTAACAGGTAGGAAGTATGCTGATTTTGTGAGTCGGTCCACAATCACCCAAATTGAGTCAAACTTGCGAGGCGTGCGAGGTAGTCCCACCACAAAGTCCATTTTGATTATCTCCCATTTCCACATCGGAATTACTATGTTCTCTGCCAACCCACCGGGCCTTTGGTGTTTGACCTTCCCTTGCTGACAATTTGGACATCTTGCCACAAAGTCTTCTACATTCCTCTTGATATCATTCTACCAGTAGACTTCCTTAAGGTCATGGTACATATTTATAGATCCTGGGTGCACGGAATACCTAGAAGTGTGAGCCACAGTCATGATTCTTTCCCGGAGTCCATCTACATTTTGAACACATAATCGTCCTTGGTACCTTAGCGTACCATCATCCATGCCAAGAGAAAAAGTTGTGGTCTTATGTTTATGAATCCCCTCTTTCAACTACACCAGTGATGGATCGTTGTAATGATTCTCCTTGACTTCCACAACAAGCGATGATTTAACCCTATTTTGCACAATCACCCCTCCTTCAATAGAGTTCGTATGATGCACCCCCACTATATCTAACCGATGAACTTCCTTGTCCAACGGCCTTTGATATGCCTCCAAGTGAGCCAAACAACTCATAGATTTCTGGCTAAGATCATCCGCCACAATATTATCCTTTCCCGGATGATAGAAAATATCGATGTCGTAGTCTTTGAGTAACTCAAGCCATCTTCTCTGCCTCAGATTCAATTCCTTCTATTTGAAAACATATTGAAGGCTCTTATGGTCTGTGAATATATCCACATAGACCCCATATGAATAATGATCCCAAATCTTCAATGCAAAAACCACCGCCGCAATCTCTAAGTCGTGCGTTGGATAGTTCTTCTCATTATTCTTGAGTTGCCTAGAAGCATAAGCGATCACCTTGCCATATTGCATCAGTACATACCCTAGTCCGATTCTCGAAGCATCACAATATAATACAAACCCATCTGTACCCTCTGGTAGGGTCAACACTGGTGTAGTAGTCAATCTTGATTTCAACTCCTAGAATCTCTTTTTACAAGCATCTAACCATTGGATCTTAACTGCCTTCTGCGTCAATTTAGTCAACACAAGGGCAAGAGTAGAGAAACCCTCCACAAACTTTCTGTAATACCCAGCTAAGCCCAAGAAACTGCGAATCTCAGTTGGAGTTGTAGGCCTTAGCCAATTCTTCACAACTGCGATCTTTTGCGGATCAACCTTAATTCCTTCTCTAGAGACGACATGACCCAAGAATGTGACATATTCAAGACAAAATTCACATTTCAAAAACTTCGCATACAACTTGTGCTGATACAGAGTCTGCAGAACTGCCCTGAGATGATCAGCATGGTCCTCTTGACTTCATGAATGTACAAGAATATCATCAATGAATACTATCACAAAGAAGTCAACGAAAAGGCTTGAAGACTCGATTCATAAGATCCATGAAAGCTGTCGGGACATTTGTTAGCCCAAAAGACATTACCAAAAATTCTAAGTGCTCATATCGGGTCCTGAAAGTTATTTTCGGAATATCCTGTTCACTGATCTTCAATTGGTGATACTGTGATCTTAAATCAATTTTTGAGAAGTACTTATCACCCTGCAATCGGTCAAACAAGTCATCTATCCTTGGAAGCGGGTACTTATTCTTGATCGTGACCTAGTTGAGCTACCGATAGTCAATACACATTCTCAGTGACCCATTCTTCTTCTTTACAAAGAGGACCGGTGCGCCTTAAGACGACACACTTCAACTGCTTCTTCAGTTCCTTCAATTCTGCCGGTGCCATTCTGTATGGTGGAATAGATATAGGTTGTGTGCTTGGCATCACGTCAATCCCAAAATCAATCTCATGGTATGGTGGGATCCTAGGGAGCTCATCAGGAAAGACTTCTGAAAATTCAAGCACAACTAGCACGGATTCAAGTGTAAGTGCCTCAACATCGATGTCCGTAACCTGTACCAAGTGGTAAATACACCCCTTGTTGATCATCTTTCTGGCCTTAATATAGGAAATGAACCTACCCTTCGGCACCACATCATCCTCCTCCCATTCAATAATTGGCTCGTTTGGAAATTCAAACTCAACGATTCTGGTTCGGCAATCAAGCTTAGCAAAACATTAATAAAGCCAACCCATCCCCTTTATCACATCAAAATCAACCATCCCCAATTCAATAGGATCATCAATAGTGTCCCGACCACACACCATGACAACACAATCCATATAAACCTGCGCGGCCACAATAGACTCACCAACCGAAGTAGATACAGAGAACGACTCGTGAAGCTGTTCTGATTCTATCCCAAATTCCATAGCAACATGAGGAGTGATATAGGACAAAGTGGAACCAGGATCAATAAGAGTATTTACATCATAAGATTGGACAGTCAATATACCTATTCTGGAGAAACCTCTGAATCTTGACGCCTCCCTATAGCATAAAACCTCTTGGGCCCTTATGAGCTCTGGGTACCACCCTTAGTTGCACCACGCCCTGCGGGCACTGGAGTGCCTCGAGATGGGGGAGGTGCTACAGATGTAGTAGTTGTAGAACTGGCTGGCTGTGCCATACCCCTACCCACACTCTGTCGGGACGAATGAAAATCCCTCTGAATGTGACCCCTGATACCGCACCCGTAGCATATGGGCTGGTCCATGAAGCAGGCCCCAAAATGCATCTTCCCATACCTAGGGCATGGGGGCCTCCGCTGCTGCTGGATCTCCCTCCAGGCCGACCCTGCTGGTAGGGTCCCATGTTGCCTTCACTGGGCCTAAAATGACTCCACTGCTGCTGACTGGACCCTGATGGTTGTGCACTAACCGAAGACTGAGCAAAGGACTAGGATGGACTTGACGACCCTCCCCTGAATACTATCTTATCACCACCACCAACGGAAGAACAACCAAAGTTGCCCGCAGACCGGGTCTTATTGCTACCCTCTTGTTCTATTATATTCTTCAATTTGTGGGTTTCCGTGGCTTGGGAAAATACCACCATCTTCCCATAGTTTATATCATCATTCAAGGCAGTTGTAGAAGCCTCATTAATAACCAAGGGGCTAAGGCCCTGCACAAACTGGCGCACTCCAGCCTCTATAGTGGGAAACATGTGAATAGCATACTTGGACAGGCGCGCGAACCTCGTATGGTACTCCTACACACTTAGTCTCGGCAGGCAAGAAATGATCAATGAAGGCATCGACAAACTCACTCCACCTCGCCGGAGGGCTCCCCTCCTCACGAGAGTCCTCCCACATCTCAAACCAAGAATAAGCCATCCATTTTACGCTGTAGGAAACCAAATCCACTCCCTCAATCTCAATAGCACGCATAACTCGGAGGGTCGTGTGCATCCCATCAATAAAGTCTGGGGGGTCCTCCCCAAGATCAGTACCTGTGAACACTGGAGGATCCAACTAAAGAAACATGTTCACCCTGGAACTAGCGGAATCCCCTGGCTGACTAGAAAAGGTAAGGTGCAACATTCGATCTCTGGGCCTGGGAAGCTACTATTAGAGCCAACATCTGTATGGCTCCCCTAAGATCCCCATAAGAAACACCGATACCGGAAGCTAGGGCTGGGGGTGGAATAGCTGCACCCTTAGTAGGAGTAGGGATTGTTGCAATCGAAGCAGGAGTAGTAGAATCAAGCGGTGTAGTAGCTGGGGGAATACCCTTACCCCTTGGGTGCTCACCCGCATCAGCAGGTATAGAATCAACTGCCACTCCTGAGGTGGCATTGGCTCCTTGGCTAGTCTTGCTTTCTTCCTAGGCACCCTATACTGAAAATTAGAGCAATGTACAAGTTAGAGGAGGAACAGTCTTACAATCAGCTCTATCGCACGATCTAGAACATCAAAGAAGGGTATTATTCCTAAATGCCCAAGTAGCCTCCTAATTATAGATATGGTCGACAACATACCAATAAGAAGGACTATACTAGACACAGCTCTGAGACATCCTAGGACACTTTAAAAACTTAGGCTATGATACCAAGCTTATCACCCCTGACCTCGGGAAGTGTGACCGGCGCTCAACCGAGATAACCCGGCCGAGCAATAATACCTTCTACCAGAAGTCACCCATGAATATAGATATGATCTATTTCATTAATTATACCAGGAGAATATGATGTGAGCAACACCAATTCATTACTATTAGTTACATCATTTATAAGTCTCAAAATATATACACTTTCATAGTTTGAAGTGGAACATGTGGTACAAATACAACATTACTAGTCTGACTTTCCCAATACCAACTTACAACCCACACTATGTCTATAGAGCCTCTAATAGATATGAAAGCGTACTATGATAGCACCTCAAGATGCCGGCTATACCTCAAAATATAATGCACAAGGAACAAAAGATATACGACCCCGAAATGAAGCGGGGCTCACCAAAACAGCCGAGGAGAGGGTGTACTTCTATCACTGATCAATGCCGCCTGCTGTGGAACCACATGCAAAAGGGATGTTAGTACATATGGAATAGTACTAGTATAAAAACCAAACACCCCCTTCAAAGATTGTAAGTACAACATGAATGTGACGAATCATAGAAGCAATAAAAGGGCTTAAATAGCCGTTAGAACCATAGCAAATTCATTTAAAGCTTTCAATAACATTTATAAATTTCAAGTTGGGGATCCTCTATAACTGTAAGGCCCCGTACCAATTTTAACCAAAAACTCGGGGTTTCGTGGTGCCAACTTTTTGGATTAAACAGTACCCTACGGACTTAGAGGAAAATATTTCGCAGAAGAATGCGTTTCTCCCGGCCCATTATGCGGCTGCATAATCACTCTGCAGACCGCATAATGGCCGCAGAGTGAAGAAAAAAGTTTCGCCAATTTGAGGTCAGCTTTGCGGCCGATTATGTGACCGCTTAATTAATATGCGGACCGCATATTGGTCGCATAATCCCTCTTGGGTTTTTGCGTATGGAGTTCTGTGGTGCATTATGCGACCGTAGAATAAGTATGCGGACCGCATACTGGTCGCATACCTGGGCCGAAAGTTTAGGCCCCTGAGGGCTATTTTTGCGGTCACTTTGCGGACCGCATAACCATTATGCGATCGCATATGCGACCGCAGACTTGTGTCGGGGCACCCATTTTCTTAATTTAAAACCCGACCCCCATTCCATTAAAACACCCCTTTAGTCTATTTTGAAGCTCATTTTTGATATTTCTAGAGTGAGAGAGAGGGTTCTAGAGGGAGGGCCTAATTTTTCATTAAATTGATCTTCAACCATCATTCAAAGCTTTGGAAATATTCAAGTAGAGCACCAAATTCTTCATCCTAAAAGGTTCCCCAGCTCTTAATTTCAAACAAAGCTATAATGGGGTACTAGGGTGATACTTCATATGAGAGAGGGTGGCTTATCTTGCATGCATGTGTGATAAAGAGTGTGGGGAAAAAGTGAGCTAGAACCATGAACATTTTCCTAGTTTTGGGTTCAATTTGTATATGGCTAAAATAGATTGAGGTTGCTAAGGGTTTCGGATAATTGTAGAGTCTAAAGAAGCGCAATTGAGGTATGTATGGCTAACTCTCTTCTTCTTAGAATCGAACTCCTGGTGTCCGATTAATTGGTGTAAGTTTCAACTTGATCATACTGGAATTGTTTGCCTTAGTGTGTTTGATTGAAAGATTCATGTTCCCTAATTGTTTTAGATGGTTACCATGTTATCATGCTATTTGAGAATGTAATTATGATTTTCCAAACTCCTTCCCTTATGTGTGAAATGCCTTATGTGATGGTACTTGTCGACATGAATGATGATGTTATTTGAACGAATAAAAATGGAAAGACTTAAATTGTCGCGCCCCAAAACCGAGGAGCACGACCGGTGCTCAACCGAGTGAACCCGGCCGAGCAAGCCTATTAGATTTCCTTCTACCCAAACTCATTCATGAATAAAGAGAATATATATATATATATCTCTTCGTTAATCAAACAATAAAGTGATCACGTCTGCAATACCAATTCATTTCCAATAGCTTCATCATTTTTAAAGTCTCAACGGACAGGTAATACAACCACAATATAACATATTTTGTCTTCCCCAGCACCAATACACAACCCACACTATGTCTACAGAGCCTCTATAGATAAAGAAGAGTACAATGATAATGCCGACAACAAGGCCCCGACTATACCCCAAACAAAATACACAAAGTACAAAGGATTCATGACCCCGAAATGAAGTGGGGCTCACCAAGTCAGATGGGAAGAAGGTGTACTGCTATCACTGATCAATGACTCCTGCTGTGGAATCACCTGCATCTATTTAAAGATGAAGCATCCCCGGCAAAAAGGGACGTTAGTACCGTCGAATAGTACTATTATGAAAACTAAACACCAATTTAAGAATTTATAAATACAAGATAATTGTGATGAACTAGTGCGGCAATAAAATAATATAGATAACTGTCTCAACCATAGAAAGCTTATTAAAAGCTATCAACAACATTTATAGGATTTAAGATGAGATCCTATGTAATCATCTTCAAACAAAGCGGCCCCGCCGCCTCACCCGATGTATGCAGGTGGAGGTGTACATACAATACCACAACTCTAATCAAGCGGCCCTGCCGCCTCACCCCAATGTATGCGGGTGGATGTGTAACCACAGTACCAAAAATCTACACAAAGAGGCTATGCCGCCTCACCCCAATGTATCAACGATACCAATACCAACACAAAGCGGTCGTACCGCCTCACCCCAATGTTAGCGGGTGGAGGTGCAGTCCCACAATACCATAATCCCTACACAAAGCGGTCATGCCGCATCACCCCAATATATATGCGGGTGGAGGAGTATCACAGTAACAATCTCTATACCATAACCCCCACACAAAGCGGTCATGCCGCCTCACCCCAATGTATGCGGGTGGAGGTGTATCACAATCAAAATCTCTACACAACTTGGCATAATACCTTTCACATAAATCACGACTAGAAATTATAACATGTGGATACGTAATCCATGGTTTGGGACACATACTCAATTTATAATGCAATATGATAAGAGCATTTGAAATACGAATTGGACATATATCTTCATCGCAAAACTTATCGGAATACTCGATTTATAATCAACATCTTGGAACTCACAAGGATAATGAAAATTCCAACTCTTAGAGAAGAGTTTAGCCAACATACCTCAAATTCTTCCTTTAATAATACTACAATGAAGCACTACACTAATCAACTTCAATCTACAATAACAACATCCAATGATACCAATATTAGTAACAAATCCCATAGGTTCAATGTATTAATAAATTTCATCGCCAAGATTACCATTCACCTTCTCCCTTATTTTCTAAAAAGTATTATTCATGCCATGAACTAGATTTTTATAATCCAATCTTTCAACCCTTAAAACTTACAACAAATGCTTCAAATACTTCTAACTACTCATATAAAATGAGTTTGAAGCATTGGAATTACCTCTAGTAGATCAATCTTGAAAAATCACAACTTTCGTGATTTTTGTGTTCTTGAGGATTTGATGATGAAATCTTGTATTTGGATGTAAGAATGATGTTAGAAATCATGTATATTGAGTAATAATCAACCCAAAACATCATTAACAGCTTACTTTGGTTGATTGGACTTGATTTGAGCTCACAATCGTCCCTTCACCTCAAGAACCCTAACCCCCAAATACTCAAAATATCCCCCTTCCCCGACCTTGTATTTATAGGCCCAGATTTCTGGGTTTCGGATGCGGCCCTGGATGCTTCGCATCCCCACTTCACTCCT